>JABUQX010045386.1:37500-45649 GCA_015478945.1 Trachelipus rathkii | reverse complement strand
GACCTTTTAACCACCCGTCCACCGTACGAATTGAGAGAATACATAATTTAATTTTCAAGTTTAAGAAGTCCGCGGCTGTCCCAATATATTTATTCATTATATTATAATAATATATAATATGAATAATTATAATAATATATAATAAATAATAATATATAATAATATAATAATATATAACTCGAAAAGCCACATGTGGCTTTTTACTTTCCCAGTCAACCCACTACCAAAACATGCTCATGCAAATTCAATTGACTAGTCGCTATTAATATAATATATTATATATTATATATTATTTTATATAATATATAATATATATATAATATAATATATTATATATATATATTATAATTATAGAGAAAGAGAGAGAGAGGAGGAGCTAGAGCGAGAGAGAGAGAGAGAGAGAGTTTCCAACGTGGCCGATTAAACTTCCAGATAGAATCACTGTGGTCTAGTATATATATTATATAATAAATATATTATATATTATTATATAAATATATTATATATTATAATTATAATATTTATATATTATATATTATATATTATATATATATATTATACTATTATAATATATACAATTATTATTATATAATATATATTAATATATATATTATATATATATATATGAGAGAAGAGAGAGAGAAGATGAGAGAGACAGAGAGGAGAGAGAGAGAGAGAGGAGGGGAGAAGAGGGACAGTTTCGTTTCGGCCACATTTTCGAAGTAGTTACACTTTTAGACGTGTTTGAGACACTGAAAATTTTTTATTTGAATCATTTTATTTGAATTTTAATTATTTTAATTAATTTTGATTATTTATTATTTAGCTATTAAGATTATTACCTATTGAGTTATTTCTGGTATAGTCTCTCGTATTGAAAATCCCACCAACGTGAAAAACGAAATCTGTTGGAACCACCCGATTCGAACCCCGTCAAATTTTTTTTTAAAAAGCACGGGTAAAACGGTTGCTATTTTTTGCTTTTATTCACTCTCTGAAGCCTTCGAAAATTTATTCATTATAATTGAACATATTTTATTCATTTATTTGATGTTTAATTATCTTTATTATCTTAATTATCTTTAATTATCTTTAAGTTAATTAGGTTCTATTTCTACTATGGGGCTAGGAATTGGGACATGCGAACTAACACGTGGCATCTACAAAGCGAGCGAGCGAGAGAGAGAGGAGCGAGAGGAGGAGAGAGAGAAGAGAGAGAGAGAGAGAAGAGAAGAGAGAGAAGAGCAGAGAGAGAAAGAGAGAGAGAGAGAGAGAGAGAGAGAAGAGAGAGAGAGGAGAGAGAGAAGAGAGGAGAGAGAGAGAGACAGTATATATATATATATATATCAATATAACTATATATATATTAATATATATATATAATTAATATAATATATTATTATATATATATATATTATAGACATATATATATATATTAATTAAAAGGGGGCGGGCGGTGTGGGGGGCGGACCCATCCCCCAACAAAAAGACACACCCCCCACACAGGCGACAAAAACCCGCAAACCGCGCACACACGACACACCCCACACGATGCGCACAGACTATATATATATATATAGTAATAATATTAACTTGTTTGACATGATATTTCGGCCTTGACCTTTGCTGATAACCCTATTACCAGCCACACCTAGCCTAAAACTACCTAACCTGACTACCTAAACCTAACCTAACTAACCTAAAACCTAACCTAACCTACCTAACCAACTAACCTAACCGACCTAACCTAACCTAACCTAACCTAGCCTACCTAACACCTTTAAACCTAACCTAACCTAAGCGGTACACTACACCTACCTACCCTATCCTACACCTGCACCTAGCATCCACCCAGCCTTGAGCTCAGCCAGGTAACTGATGCCTAGCCTTTGGTAGGTAACACACACACACACACACACACCAACATAACACACACATTACACTTATACACACATTCACTATGACACTACATCCACCATATCACACTTACACCTTACATTTACACTTACCACACGTATAAACACCACAACCAACCTTTCTTCCATGGGTCAATTTGCCCATCCTAATTTTAGGCACTTAAACAATTTTTTATTAAAAAATTTTTTCGATCCTAAACTGTAACTCATTACAGACATCTTTATATTTTACTTAATATTTTAAATTATAAATTTTTAAAATTGCATGTTTTAATTTACTACAATTGTACGAAATTTTATTAAAACATATTATTTACAGCCTAAAGCCAGTAAATCAGTAAATCAAAGGAGGGTTACCTAACACCTAGGGGGCATTTAGTATGCTTTTGTTTTTACTGTTTTACTGCTTTAACTCATGTTTTACTGCTTTAACTCACATATATTACTTTTACATACCCTAAGCAGTAAATCAGTAGAACATAGAGGTGTTACCTAACACCTAAGGATTAGTATGCTTTTGTTTTTACTGCTTTACTGCTTTACTTTCTGCTTTACTGCGTTTAACTTTTCTGCCTTTATGCTTTAACTTTGCTTTACCGCTTTAAAACTCTATACATTACATACTTAAGCAGTAAAATCAGTTAAAATCAATAAGAGTGTTAACCTAACACTAGGGGTTAGTATACTTTGTTTTACGTTTTACGCTCTTAACTTCATGTTTTACTGCTTACATCATGTTTTACTGCGTTTAACGCTATATGTTTTACTGTTTAAAACTCATAATTATAACATTATTTTTATTTTGTTTTAATACTTTTATTATTTTATTATTTTTATTGATTTTTATATTATTTTTATTATTTTTATATTTTATTATTTTATTTTTATTATTATACTTAGTGTTATTACTTCATGCCTATTGTTATTATTATTAGAACACACATTCACTATGACAACTTATATACACATTTTCACTATGACACTTTACACACATTCACTAGGCACTTACATTTACCCATAGGCACTTACCATTTACACTTATACACATCGTCACACACACACATAACAAGATTACTTACACTCACACACAGACTTTACACACACGCAGATTTACTTACACTCACAACAATTTACTTACACTCACACACAGATTTTATTTTACACTTACACACACACACACACACACACACACACTTTACTTCACTCACACACAGACTTTACTTACACACGCAATTTACTTACAACAAACATAACACGATAATTTATTAAAACATTTTGTTTTTAATTAAGCATTGAGCATTTATATTACTCATTCAAATAGAATAAATTATATTCAAAAGTTTCTTAAACTTCTATAATAAATCAATCATTATCCTTGAACAAAGAATTTATTATTAACTGTAATACGTTTTGTTTATAAAAGACGCAAAAAGAACAAGACTACAAAAATTTAGACTGAAAAATTTTTGGAAATTATTATTAAAAAACATATATTTTACGTACCTTAAAAGCAATAATCAGTTAAATCAGTAAGGTAAACCCTAAGCACCCTCTCTACACCAAGCTACTGCCACGTTTTGTTCGTATTGACTACTGGCATTTACATCATCTTTGCCAGTATATAAGTATAAAAGAACAAAAATAAGTTCTTCTCTGCTAACATAAACATGTATTTTATTAAAATCTTTCTAATTTTATTTTAAAAATAACAATTATTCGCTTTACAATTATATTATTCACTCGATGTAAACTAAAAATTTCAAAGTTTTTTTAATAATTCGGGTTTTCTTTTATTATTATTATTATTATTATCTATTTTACATTGACAATCCCATCACGACGAAAACACAACCCCGCACTCCTGTACAGATAGAAACTACCTCTCTCTGTAAAATGTGTTGTAGGATAATCCTTTGTATCCGGGCGATTTAAGCCTAAATTCCAGGTCAAATATTTTCATAGACCCTTTTCTGTAAATGTTGTGCAAGATAACTTACGTTAGGCCTAAATTTAGGCCTAAATTTGGGATAAGCCTTTTTGTAGATGGGCTAATTTAATCCTAATACCAGGTCAAAAGGTAATTCCAGTATAGACAAGAATCATTGTTATTATTATTTTTATAAATATATTTCAAACTGAAACATGCTGGAACGGTAAGATCCTTTAAGCAGGTAAGAAGGAAATGTTTTCCTTACTTGTGATTGGTCGGAGTAGTTTTCCCCTAGTTCATAAGCTAACCACCAGGGCTCAGCATGAGACCCACCCGCAAAGGCAGGCCAACCCCGCACCCGCCTGTGCGTCCCGCCGCGTCCCCGCCCGCCGCGTGCGCCCGCAGGCGCAATATTTCCGCGTTCCCGCCCGCCCTACGCGCACCCGCACGCCTGAACCGATGGTTCAAATCCAGCCCAAAATAAAAGGTATCTTCATAGCCCGAACGTGGATGTGAGCGTATGTCAACCGGAGTATCCCGGGTTTCCGATCCTTCAAGTACTAATTACCAGAGAGCTACACATCCCTAATGGTGACGTGAACCTCTCTGTATGTTAAGGTTTCATACCTTCATCATACAATAATACCTGAAGTACATGCGCTTAATACACTGCGCTATGAGGACACCTACAGTTTTTTATCTTTATTACCTTTATACATTACACTATGACTTTACAGTCATGTTACGTTTAAAATAGATGTATTCAAAATAATAATAACAATAGCCATGAAGTAAATAACACTAAGTATAATAATAAAATAAAAATAAAATGTTTTAATAAATTATACGTTATATGTGTAAGTGAGTGTGCGTGTGTGTGTGTGTGTGTGTGTGTGTAGTTGCGTGTGTGTGTACGTGCGTGTGTGTGTGTGTGCTGTGTGTGTGTGTTGTGTGGTGTTTGTGTGTGTGGTTTGTTTATTTTGGGGTTGTTTTGTTCTTAATTTAATTAAATAATAACCAATAGCATGAAGTAAATAACACTTAAGTATAATAAAAAATAAAAAAAAAAAAAAAAATAAAAAAATAATAATAAAGATAAATAAAAATAATAATAAAATAAATAAAAAGTATTAAAGCAAAATAAAAAACATAATGTTAATAAATATGTGAGTTAAAGTAGTAAAATGTTTAAGTATGAAATAAAAATGAATGACTCATAGTATATTGAAAAGAAATTTTTTTTGAAATGTTTAAGTATGAAATAAAAATGAATGACTCGTAGTATATATATTTCATTCGCGAGGGAATATTGCGCCTGCGGGTGCGCGTAGGGCGGGCGGGAACGCGGAAATATTGCCTGCGCGCACGCGGCGGCGGAACGCGGAAAATATTGCGCCTGCGGGCGCACGGGGCGGGCGGGAGCGGGGGACGCGGCGGACGCACCAGCGGGTCGGGTTTGGCTGCCTTTTGCGGTGGCGTCTCATGCTGCCCTGGGTTAGCTTTATGAACTAGGGAAAAACACTCCGACCAATCACAAAGTAAGGAACACATTTCCTTCTTACCTGCTTAAAGGTTCTTACGATCTCTCACGTTTCAGTTTGACACATATTTATAAAAATAATAAATATCAATGATTCGTGTCTGATACTGGAACTACTTTGACCTGGTATTGGATCTAAAATTAGCCCATCTACCAAAAAGGCGCTGATCCCAAAATTAGCCTAAATTTAGGCCTACGTAGTTATTGCACCACATTTTACAGAAAAAAGGTCAGTTTGAAATATATTTGACGCTGAATTAGGCTTTAAATCCCCCCGGAACCAAAAAGGATTTATCCTACAACACAATTTTACAGAGAGAGAAGTCAGTTTCGTATCTGTAAGGAGTGCGGGTTGTTGTGTTTTTCTCGTGATGGATTGTCAAGGTACATAGACTGATAATAATAAAATATAAAAGAAAAAACGGGAATTATTTAAAAATATTTGAATTATTATTTAGTTAACATCGACGTGAATAATATAAATGTAAGTGAATAAATGTTATTTAAATAAGAAACTTAAAGTTTAGAAAATACATGTCATGTTAGCAGAGAAGAACTTATTTTGTTCTTTTTATACTTATTACATGGTAAAGATGATATTAAAGCAGTAAGTCAATAGAAAAAAACGTGGCATAGCTTGTAGAGGGGTGCTAGGGGTTGACCTTACTGATTTACTGATTTATTCTTTAAGGTACGTAAAATATATGCTTTTTAATAAAAATTCATAAAATTTTTAGTAAAAGTTATTTTAAAACTTGATAGTTTAGAAAATTATAAACAAAAAAGTATTAACAGTTTAATAATAAATTCTTGTTCAAAGATAATGATTGATTTATTATATAAGTTTTAAGAAACTTTGAAATATATAGCTAGATTGAAGAGTAATATAAATGTACTGCTTAATAAAACAAAATGTTTATAATAAATTATATGTTATATGTGTGTAAGTAAATCTGTGTGTGTAAGTAATCTGTGTGTGAGTGTAAAGTAAATTCTGTGTGTGTGTGTGTGATGTGGGTGTGTGTAAGTGTAAAAAGTAAATCTGTTGTGAGTGTAAGTAATCCTTGTGAGTGTAATGAAAACGCGTAGTAAGTAAATCTTGTGTTGTGAGTGTAAGTAATCTTGTATGTGTGTGTGTAGACGATGTTGTATAAGTGCTAATGTAAGTGGCTATGGTAAATGTAAAGTACATAGTGAATGTGTGTGTATTAATGTTCATAGTGACAGTGGTATACAGTTCAAAAGTGAATGTGTGTTTCTAAATAATTAATAACAATAGGCATGGAAATAACACTAAGTATAATAATAAAAATAATAATAAAATAATAAAAATAATAAAATAATAATAAGATAAAAATACAAAATAATAAAATAAATAAAAAAAGTATTAAAACAAAATAAAAAACATAATGTAAGTAAATATATGAGTTAAAACCAGATGAAAACATATTAAGTTTAAAGCAGTAAAAACATGAGTTAAAGCCAGTAAAACCATGAGTTAAGCAGTAGTTAAAACAGTAAAAACAAAAGATACTAATCCCCCCTAGGTGTTAGTAACACCTCTATTGATTTACTGATTTACTGCTTTAAGGTATGTAATTATAATGAGTTAAAGCGGTAAAGCAGGAAAATTAAAGCAGTAAAGCAGAAAGTAAAGCAAATAAAGCAGAAAGTTAAAGCAGTAAAGCAGTAAAAACAAAAGCACACTAATCCCTTAGGTGTTAGGTTAACACCTCAATTGATTTACTGATTTACTGCTTAAGGTATGTAATTGTAATAAATATGTGGAGGTAAAGCGATAAAAACATATAAGTTAAAGAAGTAAAACATGAGTTAAAGCAGTAAAACATGAGTTAAAGCAGAAAACATGAGTTAAAAACAAAGGCATACTAATTCCCTAGGGTAGTAACACCTCTATTGATTTACTGACTTACTTGCTTTAAGTCTGTAAAGTAATGGTTTTAATAAAATTTTCGTACAATTGTAGTAAAATTTCTTACATGCTTTTTTAAAAATTTATGAAATTAAAAAAGTACTAAGTAAAATATAAAAAGATGTCTGTAATGAGTTACAGTTTTAGGTTCGCGAAAATGTTTTTATAAAAATGTTTAGTGCCAAACATTAGGATGGGCCACAATTGACCCATGGAAGACCAAAGGGTTGGTTGTGTGTTTATACGTGTGATATAAGTGTAAATGTGGTGTAAGGTTATGTGAGTGTAATGTCCATAGGAATGTGTGTAAAGTGAAGTGGTGTGTGGTATGTGTGTGTGTGTGTTGTTGTTACCTACAAAGGCATGCATCAAGTTACCTGGCGAAGCTCAAGGGTGGGTGGATCTAGGTGCAGGTGTAGGATATGTGTAGGCTAGGTTAGTGTACGCTAGTAGTTTAGGTTAGGTTAGGTTGGTTAGGCCTAGGTTAGGTTAGGTTAGGTTAGGTTAGGTTAGTTAGTTATTGGTTAGGGTTAGTTTAGGTTAGCTAGGTTAGTTAGGTCAGGTAGGCTGGGTGTAGGCTAAGTGTAGGCTGGGTATAGGGTATCAGGCCAAAGTCAAGGCCGAAATATCATGGTCAAACAAGGTCAAGATATAGTAATATATTATATATATATATTATATTATATATATAATATATATATATATATATATATATATATATATATATATTATATATATAATATAATATAATTATATAGATATATATATAATGATATATATATATATATATTATATTATATATATACATCTCTCTCCTCTCTCCTCTCTCT
>JABUQX010045386.1:22500-30000 GCA_015478945.1 Trachelipus rathkii | reverse complement strand
GGAGGTACAAAGAAAAATAGGACAGGACATATAACCAGGTTGGTCTTTTAGCCAAAAAATACAAAAGTTAACACAAATTACCATAACGATAAAATACAATAGTCCACAACATGACTGTCACAGGCAAAAGTTTAACAAAGTAAAAAACAATCACGTAAAACAGCATACACACACAAACCCGAAAGCATAAATTATTAGCACCTTACAACAGTATACACATTCATACCCAACATCAAAAACGAAGATAAAATATTCACATTAAGCAGTATACAAAAGTATACACCCAAACAGTACAAAAACATAGGTAAAACGTAGAGATATTTTTCTAACTCACCACAATGTAAACCAACACGTGGCATGAAACCGAAGCTCTATGTCTGGTGTATACCAATAGACTATTCCTCCATAGAAAATATACGCATATCACTGTAACTAGCAAGCCTATCTATAGATTATAAGATGGCACCTCATGGAATTACAATACAACTGGTTCTTATTGACAATTCTATACGTCAAAACATAGAATGCTGCAGAGAAAATACCAAACATCACATGCGCAGTAACGTTATATATATTCCTATTCTTTTTTTTTATTCCTTGATTTATTTTATTCGTTTCTTTTTACGCCTAACAATCATCACAAGACACAATAAATTTCTACTATTTTCTAATCTAGAAGTTGGTGAACTTACATAAACTTATATACAGCACACTAACATATCCACCATTTCTCATAAACGAGAACATGGACCATTTTTCTATAATATACATTTACTGCCATCCACGTCTACATACTACATCTACACACATACCTAACAATCAACCAATAAACTACATAAGACCTAATATACTAAGACTATAATAAATATACTATAATATAACCACATAACTACATATATCAATAAAAAATAAATATAAATTATATATATATACCATATATATATATAGAAACCTATATAATATACTATATATAATATATATATAGTACTATATAATCATATATATATAACTTACAAATATATAGAAGTCTATATACATATATACTATACAACTATATTACTACTACATATATACATATACTATATAAAATACTATACCTAGATATTATATACTATACAGATTATACACATCCACGCAACTACAACATATAACTATATATACCCACACCAAGCACACAACAATAATATATAATAATATATATATAAATTATAGATACTATATAATATATAATATATCATATATTATATATATAAATATATATATATATATATATATATATATAATCACTATATATATATATACTATAATATAAAATAAATTTCATATATATAACTACTATATATATATATAAATAATATATATAATATATATATATATATAGTAGTATATATATATATAAAAGAACAATTAATAGGAAGGTAAAGAATTAGCCTTTTCCGGATTGTCCTCATTCGCAACATGGCGGTGGTTCAATCCGGACATGAAAGCAGTTAATTCTTTACCTTTCCCATTAATTGTTCTTTCTTTATTACATCTTATATAAATGCGATTTTATATGCAATATTTAATATATATTATATATATATATATTAGATATATATATATTATATATATATATATATAGTATATTATATAATATATATATTATATGTATATAATATATATATATATTATATATATAATATATATATACTATATATATATATACAATATATATATAACTACACTAACGCTATAAGCAATTACATAATAATATAGTATATCATATCACTACTCAACCATCACTGGTGAGTTCTAATACCATAGTACGACACCACGCAACACAAAAACACAAAAACACCAGCCGCCCGCGCCACATATATATAAATAATTCATAATATATATATATATAATATTTACTCATAAGAATTTATTTAAAAATATAACAGCTAATATAAAAAATCTAGAACCTTATACTATATATATATATATATAACAATCATATTACTATACTATCATAACATATATATAGATAATAGTATATCCAGTATATAACAGTCAGCAAATTACAGGAATTAAATACCCTAAAGAAAATGAGCAGCTACAACCAAAGAAGCAAACAAGCTAACTAGCAATACAAAAGAGTAATGTCTTAACGATAACCACATAAATGAGACATAAACCAAAAAATGTCCTATTAACGAACTCTTCAATTTCAATTATGCAAGTACACGAAAAAATAATTTGGCTGAAGACTTACCCTCTTTATAAAACAACATGTCTTGCTTCGAGGAACATGACAAACAACTTGTTGAGTATCGCATTCTTCTTATCTTTCCTTAAAAAATCCGTTGGACATTTTACTCCCCAGCTATTGTAGACCGGAATGATTTTAAGAAATATACATAGATTTATTATTTATTAATGAAAATTAAAAACTAATGCATAATATTGATATCTGCATAATCCTTTAACCTGTTTGTAATTTTGCGCCTAATTAGTAATACAGTAATGTAAATTTAATTATATTGATTTAATTAAATCGTACAAATCTGTCATATTCGTGTCTATTACTTGGCAGTAATTTTTATTTAATATATTTCATAACCTGAGAAAAGTCTAAATTAACTATATGGTGTTGAAGTTTATGTTAAATACTTATTGTTTCTTTACCTATTTTTTAAGATTACTATGCATTTAGTTAATAGTTCAATTCTATTACATATAAACTATATATATACTCATATTATAATCATACATATATAATATATATCACATAATACTATAACATATAATACTATATATATAAGTATACTATAATATAATATATATTAATAATATATACATATATAGTATATATATATAATTAATATATATTACCATATAATATACTATATATATATATATATCATCTATACTATATAACTAATAGTATATATATTATCATATATACTAACTATCAGTAATCACATATATATATTCAATTATAATATACGGTCACTAATATATACTTACTACTATATATAAAGATATTTATATATATAAAAATATATATAATATAATAATATAGATATAATATATATATATAGATATATATATAATATATAGTACTATAACTACCATACATAAAACCTATACATCATATATAACATATACTCAATTCACCAATCTCTGTGCCTTAGTAGTATTCTCGTTTCCATCGTGCTAACATACAAAATGCTTACAGAGTACTTCATATAACCTTTATTTATTATTATTTTACATTTAATGATTCGACAGACCCACCATCCACCCCAACACACAACAAAACTAAACCAAAACCCACCAGCCAATATAGTTCTCCAAAAGATAGTCTGAAAAATCATACAGAACCTCTGATGGTAAGAACATAATACCAACAAAGCCGTGACCTCACCTAACGTACATTAACCAACCTTTATCATAAACTGGGAGTTAGGAATCCATGTACCTCAACCTAACCTACTTACACCAAACCTTATCATACCGGGACTTAAGAATAGTTGGTATAGTTGACTTTAAACATACGATCGTAAGTGTTATAACTTTTTCTAAAGTAAATTTTGAACATTTACTAATAAAAACTTTTTAAGCAATTCCTATTGTTGTTTACAACTTATACTTGCAATATTAGACCTAGAACATAAACTGGGCTCTTAATGATTTATTGTACAAAAAGTGTAGAACATCAGGAGGACAAACAGCTCTCATAATATAAGAAATTATGTCACATGTACTTATGATCATGAATCAGCATTACAATCTCTCTCTCTCTCTCTCTCCCCTCTCCTCCCCTCGCTCTCTCTCTCTCTCTCTCTCTCTCTCTCTCTCTCTCTCTCTCTCTCTCTCTCTCTCTTCTCTCTCTCTCTTCTCTCTCTCTCTCTCTCTCACCCAAATGCACTAGACCAACAATGTAAAACAATACGAATATTTATGTTCTTAAAGACAATTTATTACCAAAATTGAAAAATTGATAAAATAGAATCGATGAATTGTAATATGTTAATGAAATTGTAAGATTGACCTATTTCCATTTTGAAATTATCCTTTATTACCACGGATCGTCTTCCCTTGTTTCCATAGATTGCAGCTTTATATACATAATATACCCCTACCCTAACTATATAACTATACTAAAATATATATCACTACCCCTACTAATATAACTATATATATACTCACCTTATATATAAATATAAATATATATTATTATATTATAATAATATATATTATATATATATACTATATAACAATAGTACTATATATATATATATAAATACGCCAGCCTAATATATATATATATATAATTATATATATATATATATATATATTTATATATATATATAATTTAATATTTATAGTAATATATATATATATATATATATATATATATATATAATATATATATATATAATAATATATATATATATATAATATATAATATACATATATATATATATATATACTATAGAAAAACCTCAAAGTGAAATGCTGAAAAGTCTTAAATTTCGTTAGCCTAGTGTTAATCCCAACAATTCTTCAGCAAATATAATGACAAAATAACAAGAGGACAAAATTCCTTAGTTATAATTTTGTTGCATTGCTACATTCAAAAAGTTAAAATATAAAAGTCACTTGTTCTGTTTTTAATTTTGCGACAATAATTTTGAACCTATAATTATTCTTTATGCATAATAATTTACCTGATTATGAAATATTTCAAAAAAAGTATAAATCTTCTTAGTGGCAGCACTAAGATTTAAAATATACCTTTTGGGAATAACAATCTGTTTTGATTATATTTTAAGCGTGCTACAAAATGTAACAGACTGATGTTTTCAAATTTTAAATACTTTTTGAATTAACCTATACGTACATCCATAAAATACTTCGAAACTCCAGATACTTTAATAGCAACGATTCTGGGTGATAGAATTATAGGCTTGTGGTCAGTAAGGCTGAAATTCACTGGTGTATTATATTGTCTGAGTTTAGTGTAAGATGGATGTGGATGAATAAAGAAAAGAACAAAGATACGCAGAGAACCCAACCTAGCAATAACAACATAACGGCTATACCATTTTTTTTAGAAGCTTGCGAAAAACAAAATAATTTCCTATTCTAGATCTTAGCGGCTATACTAATTACAGAAAAAAACTTAAGAAAATTTTAATTCGAATCAACCAATCACAATTCTCAAAAATTTTCATTCGAATCGAATATTGGTATCAAATATAGTCGAATATAGTAGTATCTGCACAGTGAACAGGTTATATTTATCATACCAACTATTAGATCTAGTAGTAACAGTTTCACATAACAAAAATGAACCTTATAATAGGTTGGTACGTCTTCTCCTGTTACTGTATTCTAAAGGAGTGGACATTACATAGAGTAAATTCTCTACAGGTCCCATACGTCGGGTAAACGGACGTACTCTAAGATTTTCCAATTCCTCATTGTCTATGCGGATGATTGTTAAGTCTCCGTCATCCAACTGAACTTTAGCAGGATCGCCTATAATTTCGCCTACTATAGTGTAGGTGAGAGATGGTACATGTGACAGCGAAACTTGACTAGGGAGATAACTCAATGTGGATAAAAAACGAGAAACTCTATGACTGAATCGAGAGAATTAAGTATTATTTGAACTATCAAACTATAGCGAAGGAAGACTCAATTCTCCAACAGAGGAATTTGGTCATTCAATTATATTACTACTGCTAGTGATATTCGTTGATTCTAAAAGATTAGGACTGGGCTTCTCTTTAAAAAAAAGAATTCAAAAAGGATGCCCCCTCTAATTCAAAAGTGTTTACCGAACTGGGGTTTGCCATGGAAGGCTGAGAAACTGAGCCAGGAGAAACATCGGTATTACTGGGAGGTATAAAAATTGAAGGGTGCTGATATTGTAAAGGATAGTCATGAATATATATGTCATGATAATCCGATAACAGAGAAGGGGTTTCGGTGAAAGATATTGTGTCACTAGTAGTGTACTCAGAGATCTGGTAGGAATTTGAGAAGCATTTATGAAATATTCTTCTACAGCGTGAATTCCTGGAGTTCGAGAAGGACCTGCTGCATTCACCGGTGTAGGGTCTCTTGGAGAAGAAACCTGAATTCGGGGATGCATCGATTGAAGATTCACTGGTGTCAGTACGGAAAGGACTTCCGCTGAAGGAGTCTAAGAGTCAAAAATTCAACTATTTAGCTGTTCAAGCTCTGTTAATAGATTGGTAAGTCTGGAATACAATTCCAACGTAATTGGATTAAATTGAAGGAATTCTTGAAAATAATGATCTTCCTCTTCCATAGACTCAAAACTATAGTCAAATACATGAGTTTCAGCTGGAGAATCATCATCGACAGAGACGAGGTCAGAACTATCCACGTCCTCGATTTCTTTCTCATCGTCTTCCTTTTCTGCAGAGAATTGTTCCCGAATCTCACGATTTCGGGACAGATATTTTCGGAGATATGTCAGTATTTCGATCCACCCTCGCAAGTAAGAAAAGTGAGCTTTCTCAATCCTAAAACTACATGTATAATTAAATCAAGAGAAATAAGATAAGCACTAAGCACTTGGACCGTCTGATGAGGTATGTAACTCGGTTTTGATTTACCTCCTCTGCCATATCCGGACCTTTCCATTTGCTTTTAAACTTCTGAAGTTTAAAGTTCTGACACTGTGTCCTGTGTGAATGACTTTCTTAGCAAACCTCTGTCCCACTTTATAAGGTTTGAAGTTGGCACTACCTTCTTTCCAATACTGAGGGAGACTGTGAGTCAGAGAGTGGGACTTTTGCAGGAGAAAGTCTGATGGAAACATTTACAAAACACTATGAGAAATATATTATACAATCGAGAGATCGAAGAGAAAAAGTTCCTCACTCCCAACTGTCAATAAACTAAGGCCTGTTCAAGAAAATACTAATCACACATATTATCGCACTACAACATATAGAGAAACTCAAAAGAAAACAATCACAGCCAGCGACACCGCGCACAGCTAACCACCTAAACACTAAAACATCCCTCTCACGACACGCTCACCATTACATCTATAAGCCCACCCACAAGATGGAATAGAGCGCTGAGACTGGAAGGTGCGAAGTACCCATCGCCTAGCGCTATAATATCCTGAAATCCGTCTATGAAAAATCACTTCGGAAACGTCTGGAGAGGCAGCAACTCCCACAGTACCCAAACCCAAAGATACCGGTTCAACCAGTCAGCGAATCCCACGACTTAAGTGACACCGCACCGTACACACGCAGGAGATATTAGTCAATCAGGCAAACAAACGCGCGCAGCTAATACCCTGTATGCCACCATTAATTCACACCTCTCTAAGGAAACCCTCCTCAACCAACTACCTAACATTCTTCAATAGCTAGGAGTCAACGGGAACAACAGGAAAAACCTACTTGGAAGAGTGGGGCCGATAAGAACTTACACAATATTTCTTGTAACATTGACTTGTTGGAGAGACTGTAACAA
>JABUQX010045386.1:15000-20000 GCA_015478945.1 Trachelipus rathkii | reverse complement strand
GAATTCGAATGCCGAGATGCGAAGTGCCAAGCGTATGCGAATGCGGATTGAATATTTTATTTTGAAATGCTATGCAATTTCGAATATTATCCTTTTGATATCACGTCCTTGTAATATTCAACCAGAAATAGTTTAATAAATGTATTTTAACAGCTTAACCATTAAAATTTAGATAATTATTTAAAAGTTATTAAATTTTTGTTAATGTTTCAAGTATTACGGGCCAGGACCCAATCTTATATGTATTCCCATCAACTTGTTTCCCCCATCCTCCGTCCGCCCTTAAAAAGATTTGCTACTTTATATAAAACAAAGTTTAATTATATTATTAATATGTAAAAAGTTTATTACCGGAATGGTTTAAACTTTAAAAATAATAATTTCTCAGCTCTTTCAGGAGACAGTTTGCTTCTTTTCTCGTCATTCAGCTGAGTTTTAGTCAATATTGATAGGCTTTTTTTTTTTAATATTGTCTGAATGTTTCACGAACTACTTTAAGAAAGCTCTTCTGTCCCCTTCATCACTATTAGAGTTTAATATGATTCATTATTCACTGAAGATGAAATTTGTTTGAAGAGTCGAATCAGATTTAAAATGTAGGCTGACCTTTTTCATCCTTTTCAATTATTGAAGTATCTTCTGCATTTGAGCCATATGCTTATTTTAACTCTGCATCTAGAAAGCTGGAATCTGAAAACTTGTTTTGTTACTTCGGTTCGAGAACGTTGCTGTAGTAAACAAATCGATCATTCCGTAAAAAACAAACACGTTTGTCAATTTTTTTAAATATATCTGTTTATTTCTCTATAATGATCTCTGAGTATCTTGTCTGATATGGAATTTAATTTTTAAGACGTTGTTATGAGAGGAATTACATCTGCTAATGAAGAAGAGTTTTTGCTGATTTTCAAGGTAATTTCTTCGAAAGGTTTGAGCAAGGTGATGCAACGAGGTGATGAGTAGGAGCACGCAAACAGAGAGATTCATTAGCTCTCTTCTTCTTGTCCATCATAATCAAAGTCGTTCCCAGCGAGTTTGAAGTCAGTATTAGCTGGCAGCTAGAATGAATCCTAGAAATTTGACTGATTGCGAGTTACAGGATGGGTGAACCATATAAGTTAGGTTCGCGGGAGGAAGGTGGCAGATTCTTTGACCTCCCCTTTTTCCTAAATAGTACTTCTGAGGTTTTGAGTGAGTGAGAAATGAAAGCCATTGGAAATGAACCCATTGTGATATTCTCAATAGACAGTTGGAGTTGCCCTTTAAGGAAATTGGCAGTCTGGCACCGGATCAATATGTATTAACGCCAGATCATCAACATGGATAGAAACTTGACGTCGCTGGGATAGGAAAGAAGCGATGTATTTTGAAATCCGAAAGCAAATTAAATAATACACTTGATTACTGCTTCTGCCAAAACGCCTTCATCCAGAGTAAAGCGTATGTGATAGAACAGAAGAGCCACCGAACTGATGGATATGGTCTGGCGAAGGCATTTTTAAAACGACGGAGCTGTACTCGGAAACCGAGCGAGTGGAGTTTAAAGAGAACCCTAGTTCTCTACGTTCTGTATAACTTTCTCAAGGTCGAGAAAGGACACCAAGAATCACCCACCGTTGAGAAGTCTCCCAAACGTCAGGATTTAGTGTTAACAAGCGCATCCCGGTGATCGAATTTGCGGAAAACCAAAACTGAACTTTGAAAAATCCTGGCGACTCTCCAGAAATCGAAAAAGGCTGCCGAAATCATTTTCTCCATAATTTGCAAGTTGACAGGTCAAGCGAAATTGTCTTTGGTTGTTCGTCAAACTTCGGATCATTCCAGGTTTGGAATAGGGTTATAAAAGCTTGTAGTCCAAATTGATAAAAAAAGAGGATTTGATCCAATTCTGTATACAGATTCCGCAAGATGACGCTGAATAAATGGGAAAATAGACAGATATTATGTGGCAAAATTAAGTCCTGGCCAGGCACCGTCTTAACTGTTCCGCAGTGCAGTTGATACTCTGCAAGCGAAAAAAATGTTATAGATATGGATCTTACCCTTTGTTGCTAAAAAGTCTGGCAGTGCAGTGTTAATTCTTCAATATTTGAAAGCTTCAGTATACGGAAAGAGCTCGATCCATAGGAAGAGGGACTATGCATGAAAGAGTTATTTGAGCGACGAGATATTTTCTGTGCAACTTTCCACACTGAAGAAAGGGAGTTTTGTGGAGTTGACAGTTGAATAGTATTAAGTTCGAAAGTATTGTTTAAGTGTTTGGCGATATAATAGACGAATCTCGCCGAAACTATTTAAAAATAATCATGTTTGGGTGGTTGCGAAGTCTTTTTCATTGCCTGTAGATTTTTCTTCTTCCTGGTAAACATGTGCATACGCTGGGATTCATGAAGGGCGTTGCCGATCGCCTACCTGGAGAGATGCCGGAATGCAAGTTCGCTGTGTGTGATGATAACTTGTTGAAGACGTTAATGGCATCATCAATACGTACAGAAGCCGCTTATTGAAGGGAGAAAGTGGTATAGCTGTGGCCTGATAAAAAGAGCCCACTCCGCTCGGTTATAACGCCAGCTGGATTGGGTTTTAACACTGGGTCCGTGTAAGTTATTTAATGCTACTGTAATAGTCACTGTCATTGATAAATAATCAAATTTCTAAAACCAGTAAGGGACCCAGTAAGAGATGGGAGCAAGAGGAAATATCAATACAGGAAGAAGTATGTGTATCTAAACGTTCATATGTAGAGAGTCCTGTGTTAAGACATCCCAGGTTAAAAGCTGCTAGTTAGAAAAATCTACCAAGCATCATATAACTTAGACTAGATGACAGAGGTAGCGAAGGTTGAGGTCTCCAGTAAACACACCGGACGTTGGAGCTTGCTAAAAATATCATTACTATGTTCCATACCTTAGTAAACTCACTACACGGAGCCAAGTAAAGACTCGAGCAGATTAGTAAGGTCGGTGACATGATGAATCATGCTGTCATTGCCATTAAGTCTGGTTGAAGAGAATTGGAGAATAGGGCAGATTTATAAATGGTATTCCTGCAACTCCCCTATCAATTGTCACCTTTTCAATATAGGTTAGCGGCCAATTATATTCAGACGGTTGGATGAAATCGAGATGACAGAAGTCGGATTCCTGCAAACATATGCACTTTGAGTTTGTACTTATTTTATTCAGTGAACAAGTAGTCTTCCAAAATAGAGCTCGCAGCAACGACAATTCCGTTGAAGGAAAGTGCCATGCTTTTGTTATAAAATATGTCTTTTGAGACAGTTGTCCTTATATGCTAGGGGTTATGTTGGAATGGATTCAAATGGGGAGAAGGGCGAGATATGGCGTCTCGAAGGAGAGGAGAACCAATCCTAGTTGGTAAGGAATAGTTGTACAACAGAGATTTGGTTTGTATGACCGGTTTTGGGAGAGTTTCAGCTGATTTGGTGGAGGGACTTTGTCATGAATGCGAATTACGTTGATGTTTCAACAAGTCATCTTATTGTGTGACTTGGGTTGGCGTTGGAAGAACAACAAAATACTCAAGTTTTAGGAATGGAAGCGATATCAGCATTTGCCAAGCAAGCAGATTCAGAAATTGGTGGTGAATATGGAATGTTTCCATCGATTCAGTGTAAGAAAATGACACCGAAAAAGTGACAGTTTTTGTAAAGAAGTTGGGGTTGCAATATTGGGATCCAATACGAGATCCGTTGGGTTACGGAAGACTGACGCTGGAGACTTTGTCAATGAGCCATCAGGTGGGTGATTTTGGAAAATTGGACAATTTGTACTAAAATAGGGAACCTCATGGTCCCCTTTCTTGCCACCAGCAGATTTAGAACGCTGAAGCGCTTGCGGGGTTTGGCATTTCCATTTCCATTTTTCCATTCATCTTTCTAGGAAGCACAAGAATAGAGAGAGAAAGAGTGGGTCGTCACATCAGGCTTCATTTGGGAACTATGGTCCATTTCATTAGCTAAAGCACAGAATCCTTTAGGGATTGCTGAGGTAGGAAATTCGGAAGAATAGCTATAGGAGGATTCAGAAGAGGTGGAATAATCCTGCAAGCTGTCATAGAGTTGGTTGGTTGGTTGTTCGACAGCTTTGGTTGTTTAGGCACAATCTATTGATGTCGATGCTTTTGTCGCGGGAATAGATCTGCATCGGTCTCTTCTGAGTTGCATTTTTTTTTTACATCGAGAGTTGATGTGTCCTGCTTTAAGAATTCAGATGTTTTATATTTTAGCGAATAAATCCTTGTTTTGTGCCTAATCTTTTGTTTCTGCTCTGGAACATCCGTTTCAGGAGTAGAAGCAATGATGAGAGATGGATTATATGACATAGACGCAGAATCTCTTGCTTGAGTTGACGATGTCATCGGGAGGGTAAAGGGGAGAGTTTTTCAGCAGAAAATGCTCTCCAAGGTCTGTGATGGGTAAGCAAACATAGTTTCGTTGCTGATTGGTTGAAAACTAGTACTCGTGGTAGGGTTGTTGATGGCATCTTGGGCGGGAGTTTGGATCGAGGGCTGCTTTCGAACTATTTGAATAGTCGGTAATATATGTAATACAGGTGGGCAGGTTGCAGTATATGAATGAGTCCCGCTGGAGTTGGTGGGTCGAGTTCTATTGGAATGAGGTTGTCGGTGGGTTGACACGCAGAGGCGGGAAAGCGCTGTAATTGTAGCGTAGCATTGCCTTTGTCTTGTAGGATATTTGTCTTTGAGCTGGTGTTTGGCATTTTTCCTGCTCAAGTTTTGTATGGTAGATAACTCTAAAACCTCTTGCTCCAACAGTTAAGACGGGCATTTTAGGAAAGAGGCACTTTGGGGTCCCCCACAGATTTTGCAGTGTGGGGTGTATAAACAGGGAATAAACAGATGTCACGCGGTCCCCTTCAGTATTTTTGGGGATGGCCAAACCGCTGGCACTTAAATCAACGTCTGGGTCGGAGAATGAACGGACGAACACTATAGCTTGTAAACCCTATTTTCACCTT
>JABUQX010045386.1:0-5000 GCA_015478945.1 Trachelipus rathkii | reverse complement strand
AACAAAACTCTTGAAAAATGTTCCTCTGTCATTCTAACGCGACCACAGAATGAAAAATTTACTGAGAGGAGAGAGAGGAGAGAGAGAGAGAGAGAGAGAGAGAGGGAGAGAGAGAGAAAGAGAGAAAGAGAAGAGAGAGAGAGAGAGAGAGAGAGAGAGAGAATTTATAATATAAAAATTGTCAATTCTTGAATTACTAAGATATTATAGTAGAAGTTCAATGGGGGAGGGAAGGGTCCAAAAAGGGTAATTAATAATATGCAAATAAGTCATTTAAAGGACTGGCATTAATTAATTGTGTCCTATGTTATTTTTTAAAAAAAATGTAACGAAAGACAGCCTACTATAGGAAGGCGTGAGTGCATTTTCGCTTTAATTAGCGAAACGTCTTTCATTTTCTGCAGGTTTGTGACTTACTTGTGTGGAATTTTTTGACCGTGTAAGCGTTTCATTTTTTTCCCTTCGATTTTCTTTCGTCCTCTAGGATGTTTCAGTCCTGGAGCCATGTGTCTCTGTTCATGTCGAGACTCTCGAACACTCGTTCTACACTCTGCTATGGAATTCCTCCTATCCTCGTCTCTCTCTCTCTTCGTCGAAAGAAGACAGAAAGAAGACAGAAGAAAGAAAGAAAGAAAGAAGAAAGAAAGAAAGATAAGAAATCGCTTGAAAGAAAGAGAGCGAGAGAAAAGAGAGAATTATTAATTATTATTATTTATTATTATTTTATATTAATTATTATTATTTATTATTATTATTATTATTATTATTATTATTATTATTATTATTATTATTATTATTATTATTATTATTATTATTATTATTATTATTATTATTATTATTATTATTATTATTATTAAACTAACCGTTAAATGTCTGGTTTCAGTAATAGTTACGTAAGAGTTAAGAGGTACATTAGGAATGAGATGGGGATCATCATTGTACTGATCTCCCCCACCGTTATTGATACTATGGTAGTCGTAATCATAATCGGAGCCAAGATTTGGTCCTGAGTTATGGCCCCCAGCATTATGTAATGCCGGTAAGCCTACTGCATTGTGTAAGTCTAGTATATCTGCGTTAGAATTGCTGTGTTCCAAGTGAGGTGCTTCATGATGTGATACATGCCGGTTGTAAAACTTGCTTTGTAGATTTTTCTTTGGGGGGATGTTTGGTTTATCAAAAACCCCGAATAGAGCAGTAACATCAAGTTGGGAATTTGATGATGACTTCAAATCTTTGGTGAAATTTTTGAACTGGACATTGGGTTTGAAACTACTGTTATTTGCGTCTTTGACTGAACCCCAAGAAGGGTATGTAGATTTTTTATTTCCTGTACCTGCTTTTCGAGGATCAAATTTAAAACTTGTTCGACCAGAGGGTTGAATGGCAAAAACAGTTTGCCAAGTGAAAATTATAAACCAAATACTTATAAAATTTGAAGTTAAAATAAACATTTTAAAATATGGCACCACTGATTGGTTGGTTCACTGAGAAACTCAAAAGTTTGCAAGGCTTATTTAGCCTGCTATATCAATAAACAGCAACACTTATACTAATAAGAATAATAACTTTATGCAAAATCAGTATCTCGAGTAACCCTATATGAAATTCTGAAAGTCATTTTCACTTTCAAAATGGGACTTTCCTTTTCATACCAAAGAAAGCATTTTCTTCCATTTATATATTATTGACTTTCTCATTCAGAACCTACAACAGATGGGCCAGATCTCCTTATCTTCATTTAATAACTTTCCAGCGTTAAAGTCATCTATCAAATGACCAAATGACTTTTTAAATGGTCATAATTACACTGCTTAAAAGCCATGATGCATTATTTAACATTTCTCATTCTCTGCTTCTTAAGGACTCTTTACAAGATGACATAATAAATTAATTTTTTTTATAGTCTTTTAATAATAAATGGTTAAACTCTAACGGTAATACGAACAATCCAAACCTAACGCACACACACACACACATACACACATACACACACACGCACATGCACCTACATACACACACACACACACACACACATATATATATATATATATATATATATATATATATATATATATATATATATATATATATATATATATATATATATATATATATATATATATATATATATATATAAATTATATATATATATATATATATATATATATATATATATATATATATATATATATATATATATATATATATATATATATATATATATATATATATATATATATATATATATATATATATATATATACATATATATATATATATATATATATATATATATATATATATATAAATATAACTATATATCAACTATATCAACTCATATAATATATATATATATATATATATATATATATATACATATATATATATATATATATATATATATATATATATACCATATATATATATATATATATATATATATATATATATATATATATATATATATATATATATATATATATATATATATATAAAAGAGAGGATGTTCTGGGGATCAAACCTTCATTCCTAGGTTAAGAACTTTTGTCTAATCTATCTATTATCATTACTTTTAAGGAAATTGTGATTTCATTTACCTGTTTCAAATTAAAAAAAAATGTTTTCCAATTTAAGTGAATTCAGCAACTCGCTCGAGAAGTTCTTGACCTATTTGCATACATTTTTCGTTTAATATTAAAATGCGAAAGAGGATACCGCCAGTCCCTCATCATAATTTAAAGTAAATATTATATTCAGACGGAAAAAATAATATTAAATAGCTGAACTGGTTGAGGTGAAGGCTGCAAATTTTGCCTAGTGTTTATCCCTTCCACAAATCTTCAGCACAAATTTCTTGTTTTAGTACAGAAATCCTGAGGTCATATGTCTGGATCAATCATTACTCGCTGACACTTCCATATATATATATATATATATTATATATATATATATATATATATATATATATATATATATATATATATATATATATATATATATATATATATATATATATATATATATATATATATATATATATATATATATATATATATATATATTTTTATATGCATATATATATATATATATATATATATATATATACCATCTGTTGCCACAAATCACACACAAAAAGGTTATAAAAAGCACACTAATGGAAAGCGCATTTTTAAATCTTTAGGTGTGAAAACAATAAAAATGAAATGAAATAAAATTTAACGCAGGTGGAAAATTAATTAAATACTTACTTTGTGGCTCCCCCGCTTCTCCCCACCAGAAACGGGCGACCTCGAGATACCTCCCCCCCATCCCCCCGTGCCCAGAGATCCGTTAACTTTAGAACTGAAGTTGCGTCTGATGATCATGCGATTATATATTCCATTTGTAGGATTATTATTTCAATTTGTGTTTTGTGAATACTGAACAGTTTTCTTTCAGAAAGATATTGTAAAACTCAATATTCAATTAATAGTGTATAATATTTAATTAA
Source organism: Trachelipus rathkii (assembly GCA_015478945.1). Lineage (NCBI taxonomy): Eukaryota > Metazoa > Arthropoda > Malacostraca > Isopoda > Trachelipodidae > Trachelipus > Trachelipus rathkii. Next base: position 1,507 of record JABUQX010045386.1, on the reverse strand, counting down.
CATTTACGATATACTAACAGTGGACTTTTATCTCGGTTATTTTTTGTAGAAGAAAAACAGTATTGTTACATTTCGTGGATACTAATTGAAATATTTGATCACATTTAAGGGTATTGTCATGACCAAATATTTTTCATAATAAGAATTTACATTAGAAAATAAGTCTGCAGATAAAATTTTAACATTAAAACGCATCCGATCACTAGGGAAATTTATAAACATTTGGCAAAATTGTATTAGAAAAATTACCCAATCTTGGACTGTCGGTTTGGAAGGAAAGATGATAAAGGTTAAATTAGGTTAGGTTGGGTAAGGTTAGGTAAGGTTAGGTTGTGTTAGGTTAGGTTAGGTTAGAAAGGTTAAAACCTAGGGTTAGCCGAAACATCAGGAGTGGTGCGCCCATTTTGGTATGATGCGGTACGAAACACAATTCCAGTTTCCCGGTGCGGTGCGGAGAGCGGTGCTCATTGGCACATAGATGTACGGTAGTGTGCGGTGAAAAAAAAAACTTTTGGTGCGCAGCGGTGCGCGGTGCGCTCACACTGATGCGGTGCTAAAAATTCATGTGCTGAGCTAACCCTACAGTAACAAACGTTCATGAAGGAATTACACTTCTTCATTTGTGTCCGTGTGTGTGTGTGTATGTGTGTGTATGTTGAAAAGATTATTATTGAGTTAAATAAAAGACAAGCTTTCATTCATACAGTCAAAGAACGGGAAGCTCTAATAATGCTCCATTTAAACATCAAATAACTTTGATCAATATAGTTAATGTTCTTTCAACCTTGTATCATAAAAGACATTTATTATTATTATTATTATTATTATTATTATTATTATTATTATTATTATTATTATTATTGTGTGTGTGTGTGTGTGTGTGTGTGTGCCAGTTATTGTGTGTGTGTGTGTGTGTGTGTGTGTGTATTATTACTATTGATATTATTATTATTATTATTGTTTTTATTATTATTTTATTGACAAGTATAGGTAGAATTGGGCTATTGTTGTTGCTATAAGTTTGTTTATATTTTGTTTATTATTAGTGAATATGTGGCAGTTTATGTGTGGATGAGTGTGTTTGTGTGTTATTTGTTTGTTTTTTTTAGTTCGTTTATTCATCACCCTTCATTTGGGCGGTCAGTCTTGTTTGTAATGGATCACAGTTTGTTTTATATTTGTTTCGTGTACAAATGATTAATTAAAATAACTTTTCCTAATTATTATTTAATAAAATCATTTTTTAATTGTTTAAGGTTTTTTAAAGAGTATATATATATATATATATATATATATATATATATATATATATATATATATATATATATATATATATATATATATATCTTATATATATATATATATATATATATATATATACTAACTATATATATATATATATATATATATATATAAATATATATATATATATATATATATATATATACTAATATTTCTCTATATATATATATATATATATATATATATATATATATATATATATATA
>JABUQX010045385.1:17500-22187 GCA_015478945.1 Trachelipus rathkii | reverse complement strand
AAGCTAAGATCGAACACCACGCCTAATTTCGATTGTTTAGTAACATTCGTTACGTTTGTCGCGTGCCTCTCTGGGCACATCTATACACCTTATCAAAGAATTGTACAATAACACTCAAAAAAAAAAAAAAAAAAAAAAAAAAAAAAAAAAAAAAAAAACAAAAAATTACAAATAACAAATTCAAAATATAACCTAGTTTTTGACATCTTGTTCTCTATGAAGACAAAAGTGAAAAAAAAACATATTAACATGATCATCTATATATTGACCAAGGTTTATTAGTTTTAGCTGAAAAGAAAAAATATATAAAAATTCATAATTCATGTATCAGTATGTACGTTTAAGGATAGTTATAAGCAAAATTAAAGTATCAGTGAAGTTTAATCTGAGATAAAGATCTGGTCGGAGTTAGCTCCGCTTCTAAGCTATCCCTGATATAAAGACTTTCCACTGATTTTTTCTATCAATTCACACCAGAGACCGACGCGCAAGAATCGAAAAAGCTGTAGAGGCGATACGGTGTCCTTTTTCATGAGCGATGTCACGAATTCGTAGAGAGCTTCAGTGTTGAGTAGTCGGCAACTCAGTACGATAAGAAGACTCCCACCTGTGTTTCGAAATTCCTATCTGATGTTTGTCAGGCCACGTTTGCACCTAATCTAGCAACGCATTCTCACAGCCTATCGCCATTTGACCATAAATATACACCAGAAGTACGTCTTAAACCAAGAGAATCTGTCCTGCATCTAAAAAAGGTTACCCACCTTAAATATTGTTGGTACAAAAATAAATTTGAGGCAAAGATGGTGAAAGGTTTCTATTAAACCCAATTGAGCAGGACTTTTATTCAGTGGAATAGGCATACCGTCCAGTATGCGGTGATTTTTATATTAGTTTCGTGTTTAGTGAACCTGTAGATACAATATGCTACGTTTGGGAGTATTTTCTAAAAAATAGAAAGGATCGCATGACTGAGTCCATTGCATAAATATATGAATTAACCTAACTAACAGTAAATATTGCATCTCATTACTGAGAAGGACACCAAATATGCAGCAAATTCTAAATATGCCTCGATAAATTCTGCTTGAGAGACTGATAGCTTAAGCTATTTGCGGATAACTAACCCAAAAAAATGTGCTCATTAGGCTTGAATCATGTCTAGCTGCGATAATTATTGTAAATAAAGTCTTCCATTCCGTCTCATTAACACCACATGCCAATAGCAAAGAATCGTTATCATGTATCCCCTCCTGGTAAATCTAAACATCCTATGTGTTTCATTAAGAAAAACCAAAAACAATGTGCCGTTATTTTCAATACTAGAAACAATGGCCACATGTTTTTGGTTTTCTTAATATGAACCACATAGTGTATAAGATTTAAAATGGAGGAGCGAACATGATAATAATAATAATAATAATAATAATAATAATGAATAATAATTAATAATAATAATTAATATAATATATACAAACTAATAATAATAATAGAGAAATAATAATAATAATAATAATAATAATAATAATAATAAAATAAAATTGTATAAAATTCAATATTAATATTCTCATCCAAAACTTATCGTATTGAGGGTTTACTTACCAAACATACAAATATTGGCACCCCCGTTTCATCTTGGAATATATAAGCCCTAAATAATCGACTTGCGCTGATCATTTACGACTATATAAGTATATTATATATATAATATATATACTATATATATATATGTATATATGAATATATATGTATATAATATAAAAATACTATATAATATATAAATATATATACTATAATTACGCTATCACTACGTAAAATTAAACAGCTGTAATATTGTTACACTTTATAATGTCCTACTTGCTCCCCTGATACTATCTCTTATGCTGATGCTATTTGCCTAGACCTGTTTATAATAATCCTATCCACCTTCATACGCACTCCAGATGCTTCATCATGACATCATCACAAGAAACTATTCATGTGGACTATGTCGATCATATATCAATAGAGAACAATAATAGTATATACGACTACTGTACGCATAGTAACGTAATTATGCACCCACCTACCAACACCGATCCGTCAGCCTCGCTGATAGACTTAATCACTCTCTCAGAGCATTACCGCTATAATAATCGCTACAAACCATCGCATCAGATACGTACTCGAGTACTATTATAATAGAATATATATATATATATATATATATATATATATAAATATAATTATTAAATATTATATATATATATTCTATATGTAATATATATTTTAAATTAAAATTAATGATAGTTATAATATATATTATATATATATAGGTATTATATAAATATATAGATATATATATATAATATAGTATTTATATATATATATAATATATATGTATATATACATTATATATATTTATTTACAGTGGCGACGTCCAGGATTATTTCTTTCATTTAAAACATAAATTGTGTTTATAATCTATTATAATATTATATATAGTATATATATTATATAATATAGTATATATATATATATATAATATAATATATAAGTAATAGAATATATATATATTATATATATATATCATCATACTTATATATCATATATATATATAATATAATATATAATATACCGTTTATAACATTATTATGATATATATACTATACATAATTATATATATTATACATATATATATTATTATACTATATGTATATATAGATATATATATATATATTATCACGATAATATATCTATATATTAAATATATATATAATACGTCATATATAACTATAATATTAGTATCATACTAGTAGTATTAGTATATATATATATATATATATATTTATATTTATATAGTAAATATAATAATATAATTATAAATATATATATATAGTATGATATATATATATATATTATATATATATTATTAATTTAACCTCTGGACTTTGTTATAAACGGATATGATACTAAAAATGCTTAGTGTCTAAAATATTTCGGGGGGGCCATGGCTCCCCTGGCCCCCCCCTAAGATACGCCTGTTCCCTGATTAAAGTATATATATATATATATAGTATGTGTATATACTGATATATATTACTATATACTATAGGTTTATATATATAGTTAGTATATAGTATATATATAACTTTTAAATTATATATATGATGTGAGGGGCAGTGTGGGAAAAAACCATTCTGCAAGATATCTGTATAATATTGGTAACATAATGAAGTGAATGTTGGGGTCTTTGGTGCTTTGTTGCAAGAAGGAATAGTATATTTGGATGAGTGTCTTCATTATCAGAGGAGGACCGGTAATGGGTTCAGAGTCCCGAAGAGAAGTGAGTAATGGTAAATCGCAGGTATAGATGAATTACTGAGTGTAAAGATCGCCGTATTGCGGCCTTTTAATTTTTTCGGTGTAACGAAATTGTATGGAATCCGTATGCCCGTACATGGGAAATGTCAGTTTAGAATAGAATTGTTGAGAGAGAGTGAGAGAGGTGACTGGATGTATTAGAAAGGGCAAATTGATTTGCACACGCTGATTCATGCTGCGGTCAGAATGGAAATCGCTGTGAAAGATGGGTGCGGTTGTGTGAGATTTGTGTGTGTGCTGATTCGAAAAGGATATGAGAGGGGGGGGAGAAGTACTTGAATTTTGATGAGTGACTTTGGGTACAGAGCTATGGTAGACTTGTGTGTGTCTCGAGTACTATAAAATATTAATGGTTAAATTAAGTCTTTGGATAAAGATCAACTTATGTGTGTGCTTGAGGGAAATGTTGAATGAGAGCGACATTTTCTGGGATAATCTGCAAATTAATGTTTTGGATGGGTGAGGTAGGAAGCTTCACATGATTTGTTGCGGGTACCGTGGGCGTGGGTAAGATGTTTGGATAGTGTGATCAGAAAAAGAGATGGTATAACATTTGATTTTGTGTTGGTTGCGAGGAAAAATGAGAATGTTAGGAAGGTGATTGACTTCTGTGAGGAGAGGTATGTGTGTAGTAATACTTTCTTCAAACACAAGAGTACCCATAAGTATAGTAGAGTTGGTGTAGGGTAGAATGGTTCGAAGTGAAAAGTATGATTTGATTTTGTGTTGGTGAAGAAGAAAATGTTGAAGTATGTGTTTGGTGTTAAATCAGTGAGGGGGTGAGGATTAGGAATGGATTATCGGATGCATATATGTGGTTTTTATGCTAAAATTAAGTTAGCTGGACATTGATGTATAGAAGGTGAACGAAGGAAGTGGTAGAATCAAGAGGAGAAGTTCAAGTGAAACAAGGGTAATAAGGAGAAAAGTTATACTAAGACACTACGCAGGTTAAATCAGATTGATCGTGAACAAGTTAAACTGACCCAAATCTGGGCAAAAACGAGAAGCCTTGTTAGTAGTGCAACAAGAAGTACTGGATGTGCTTAAAGTAGGGAAGTAAGAAATTCGTGCTGTAACAGTAGGGGAGTGAAGTGATGCACAGCGTATTAAAAGTTTAAAAAAAGAAGAGTGGTTGAATGTACTAAACGGCTAATTATGAGTTCAAAATAAAGATGTTTGGAAGTATATTAGAGGAAAACAAAGGAATTACTCAAAAGGCTGCGTATACGTAGATGAGAAAAGAAGAAGTGTATCATGAAACATTTGGAAGGAGGCAATGAATAGGGACTTAAAAAAAGGAATAGGAAGCTCTTCTAGAAGA
>JABUQX010045385.1:7500-10000 GCA_015478945.1 Trachelipus rathkii | reverse complement strand
ACATTCATAAAATAGTTACTATACCTAATTTTGAATTGTCTTTATTTTCTCTGCATGCCTATTTGTATTTTTAAGAACTTATAAAGTTGGCTTTTTTATGGGCGGCAAAAATAGAGCCCACATTTTATTTAATGGGATATATTGAAATAAATATCGTACGCAGAATTTGCAGTTGGAAAAAAGATTCCTTTGTTACTTTCTTAATTTATTACTATTTTATTTATGTATTAAATTGTTAAAAAAAAAAAATTCAAATCACTTTTCTTTGACAAAAATTTCATATTTCTGAATAACATCTTACGCCTGGCATTTTTAATTTGGGAGGGCTGCAGCCCTAGAGCCCATATAGCCCATTGTGTACTGGTGTAAATTAGTATATATTTATATTATATAATATATTATTATTATATATATATTATCTATTATATATTTTTATTATTATATATATATATATTATATATATATATTTTTATATTTGTTTTTATATTTTATGATATTGTATATATATATATATATATAATATTATTTATATATATATATATAATTATACTTTATATATAATTATGATATATTATAATATATATATATATATTGTATATTTATATATATTTTATTATATATGATATATTATATGTATATATATTATAATATTTTATATATATATATAATAATATATATATTATATATTATAATATACTATATTTATTATTTATTAATATTATATATGGGTATAGTATATATATATATATATATATATATATATATATATTGTATTGTTATTATATATATTATTATAGGTGTGTAGTATTATATATATATATATATATATATATATATGATATATATATATTCACACTATTGTAAACTATATTTTGTAGATGTCATTGGTATATTTTATTATTATTATAAGCTTTTCTAAAAAGTTGTGGTTTATTATATATATAATATATTATATTTATATATATATTATATATATTATATTTTATTATAATATATAATTGTATATATTTATATATTATAGTTTAGATATATATATAATAAATATATTATAATATAGTATATATATATATTATTATATGTTATATATATATATAAATATAATTATATATATATATTATACTATATATTATATGATTTATAATTATTATTATTTTATTATTATTGATTTTATTTATTGATTATTATTATTATATTATTATATTATTATATATTATTATTATTATTATGATTATTATTATTATTATTATTATTATTATATTATCTTTAATGATGCCTTCCAAATTTTTCTTAAAGTTTAATTATAACTAATATGTGCGAAGTAAATTTTGTTAAAAAAGGACAAAAGAAAACAAAAATTTTAAGAAACTAATATAAAAAAATAAAATAAAAAACAAAACAAAGAACTTGCACTGATATTCTAATTATTTATTAAAATGTAAAGGTATTTATTTATTTATTTATTTATTTATTTGTTGATTGATTTATTTATATAATTATTTATTTAGTGTTAATTTATTTATTCTTACATTTAACAAATTAGAAACCTCACGTAATTTTCCCGTGACGTCAAATCTGAATGCAAAGATGATCTGATTTCAAACTTCGTAAGTTTTCAATAAATATTTTTTGAAATTTTAATATTACTCAACCTATATCATATCAGTATGAGATTTTGACATTCTGTTAATGCTAATTACGATGTATATAGTATATATATTATAGTTTTATTATATATAGTATATATGTAATATTATATATATACTATGACTTAATATTATTATTATACATATATACTAATATATTATATAATATACTATATATATATATATAATATATAATGTATATATTTTTTATTTATAGATATGGATGACGAAGGAAATTTGTAAAATTCACTAAGGATATTATGTATATATATATTCATATATAGTATAAATTTATATATTTATTTATATATATATATATAAATATAGTAAATATTAATAATAATAATGATACATATAAATACTAACTTATATATATATATATATATATATTTATATATTTATTATAGCTAAGTGATTTATATATATATATTATATTTGTATATTTATATAGTTATAGTATATATATATATATATATTTTATATATATATTTATTTATTTATATATCATAAAATATATTATATATATTATTATATATATATTATATATATATATATATATATAATATATTTATATAATATATATTATAATATTATATATATATTGTATATATATATGTATATATTATATATATTATATTTATAATATTTATATATTTAATTATGTATATTATTTTTATATTTATAGTATTATTATATATTATATAGGTATTATTATATATATATATTATATTTTATTAGTATATATATATATATAGTATTATCATAATATATTATAGATATTATATAATAATTATTATTTACTATGCCTATCATTTAATCTACTTAAATTATATTAATTCTTAGTAGTAATTATATAT
>JABUQX010045385.1:0-2500 GCA_015478945.1 Trachelipus rathkii | reverse complement strand
TGCAGTGTGATATGATGTCATTTTCCACATTAATAAGAATGTTAACTTTGGAATACGAACTGGCGTGCAAAGCAAGAGGTTCTTTGAGCAATACTTCTTTTTCCATCATATGAAGTGTACTATTCCAGCGAGTTGGAATGTCTTTGATAACATTAAGATATGGAATATCAAGCCATTTTTGAATTGCCGCCTTCAACTCATTTTCATTTTCATTTTAGATTCATCTTCAGTATTTTTATTATAAAATTCTATCAATCTTCAATAAACATCCGCGCAACATCCGCAGGCAAAGCGCGGATGCGGATGAGGATCTTTAATAATGTGCAGATGCGGATGCGGATGTTACCTGCATCACTAATATATATATATATATATATATATATATATATATATATATATATGTTGTTATATATATCTTATATATATATATATAACTATATATATATATATATATATATATATATATATATATATATATATATATATATATTAAGGTTACCAGAGAGCACTTTTATATATATATATATATATATATATATATATATATAGTATATGTATATATATATGCTATATATATATATATATATATATATATATATATATATATATATAGCATATATATATATATATATATATATATATATATATATATATATATAACCGCTCCCAGGAAGGGTCAAGACCCTGTCAGCGGGGCCAGCACTCTTCTGAATCTTCCTCTATCTTCCAAAACTCCATCTTCCCTCAGCTCCTGCATCGACCAATCCATGTCTTCTCAATGAGTCCTCCACCGAGCTTTCCCATCTCTTCCTAGGTCCCTTCCTAGGAATATAAATATATAAATATATATATATATATATACATATATTATTATTATTATTATTGGTTAAGGCTGCTGCTGGCTATTGCTGGCAGCAGCTAGTTGTTACAGCAGTATTGTTATGCTGTTATCTAGCTGGCGCTACTGGCGTATATATTACATATACAGCATAGTTGGTTATTGGATATTGCTGCTGCTGCTATTTGCTGGCTGGGCTGTTGGCTGTTGTTACACATATACATATATATATATAGTATATGTATGGTTACATACGGTTGGTTATTATTATATGTTACTATTATGGCTATATAGGCAGCATTAAGCTAAGGTTGGCTACTACATATATAGCTGATAGTTATATATTGCTATACATATTATTGCCATATACTATACTATAAGCATATATATATATATATATATATATATATACACACATAGGTACTATAACGGCAGATGCTCGAGTGAGTTGACCTCTCTCATTCCATCACCTTGCATTGCCAACGCAGCATAAGGCTGCCTTGCTCTCGCATGTAATTCTTATGTGAGTATTGAAAACCCAGACTCCGCTAGGTTGTGCATTCCTTCTTCCTGAGCCACTTCTGTTCTATGGATCTCTTTTTGCCACCTTCTGTTTTCCAAACTGTATTTAATCTTCCTCTCTTAAGTGTCTACTGGTCTGCGCTCATCTGAAAGATTTGGCGTTAGGGCTTGGGAGCCTATGTCTTTTATTCTTTATTTTCTGTCCCTCCCTTGAAAGGGCCCAGTAGGTGAGCGGTGGTATCTTTGATTTATATATATATATATATATATATTATTGGTTATTGTTGTTGTTGGTTATTGTTATTGTATATATATATGGTAGATATATATATATTATTACATATATATATATATATATATATATTATTGGTTATTACATATATATAGTATTTGATATATATATATATATATATATATATATATATATATATATATATATATATATATATATATATTATATATTATGCTAGTTAGTTATATATATACATATATATATATATATATATTATTATTAAGGTTATATATATATATATATATTTATTTATTATATATATATACATATATATATATATATATATATATATATATATATATATATATTAAGAGCATAGTTATATATATAAAGATATATATATATTATATATATATATAGGTATATATATATATATATATATATATATATAGTTACATATATATATATATATATATATATATATATGTATTGAAAACTATGAAGACAGTGGATAAAAAGAGTAGTTATTTCTTATTTTTTATTTTAAAATTAATTAAATTAAATGGGTAATAAATGACATCAATGCTTAAAAATAATTGATGTGCATATCACAATTGATTAACACTATAGTCTGTCTAACACCAATAATGAATCAATATATAATGGCATATTTTACCCTTTCTTTCCGTAATTTAGGTTCAAATTAATTAAATGTTGATTCACAGTTATAATGAGATTTCTAAGAGGTTAACACAAAGCCAATTTTATACAGTCAAAATCTAATTTTCCGGGCTCCGACAGTGCCGACTTTTTTTTAACACACCCTTTTTGCTGCGCACGAAAACGCGAAAGCGTTTCTACGATAAACGAAAACGGTTAAACACCCAAACAAATTGAACGAAGCACTG
>JABUQX010045384.1:12500-34604 GCA_015478945.1 Trachelipus rathkii | reverse complement strand
CGTCTCCCTTCTGCTATGTTTTTCATAGATTTTGTCCGCGACCACCACAAACTGTTCCCACGGAATCAGTGATCCCCGTGTGACCTCGAAAGCCATCAAAGTGTCCTCAACTCGATTTCGCACAGCTGCTGGCAAACATTTGAGGAATCTTTCTCGAACGAGGGGCATGTTTTTCACATCATTTCCGGGGAACGCTCGCTGTGCCAAACCTATTAAGCGCAATGCAAACAGGGGAATCTTCTCTTCTTCCTGCATGATGGCATCTGTGAACTTGGAGGTGTCGGTGTCTACTTCTTTGTCCAACTCCTCTCTGTACCAATGCAAAAGTTGGGTCTTCACCAGTTCATATTCAGAGGAAGTGGCTGCGACAATATGGTACGCTTCCAAAGCCGTACCCTGTAGATGGTTGGCCAATAAGGGAACTCTGCCCTCTGTCGATCCGGGAAATTGGGAATCACAATAGGTCTCAAATCTAATGAAGAATTGGACCATTGTTTCTCCTGTCTCCATTTTGTATTTCCCTGGAGGAATCACCTTCCTGGGCTTGCGATCCACTGTTAGGGTTTCGAGTATGGTGGTCATGCTCTCCATTACTCTACTATTCTGCTAGACTCTTCTCTATCCGCCTATACCTAAAACTCCTGAATTCTTCCTTCCACTCAGGTATTTCCCTAATAAACTGACTCAATACACATTTACCTCGGATCTCCCAGCCAGGCATTTCTTAGCTAACATCTAACCACTATAATCATCATGTCTTAATTAAACGACAATCAATCCATTAGTACCTATCAATCCATTATGATCCTCAAACCATCCCAATGTACTTACTAGTAATAATTCTCTCATTTACTGCCTTTTTCACAACCTTATAACAATCAACTCCAACTAATGCGTGTCATTCTTTTTCCTATCAATTCTTCTCACACCTAACACGTATAATTCCCCTAATGATTGGTCCATCTTAAAGAACTAAATTGTATCCCTTAGATCTATAACTCCTTATATCCTATACCATAAAGATTTCACAAATATCAATTAAACACAGAAATTAATACATACCTCTAGCAAACCCTAATCCAGCACGCAAGGCTGCTGCGCCTGGCTGTGCAGCGAACAACCTGCTGGTTGCGTAGCCGCGCGTTGTCCGGCGGCCGCCGCCTGCGCCTCGCTGGCTTCGGCGCGATCGAGGCGTACTGCGTCCGTCGCCTCCTCATGCTCCTAACATTATTTCCACCTCGACCGTCTTTACCTACAACTTACATCCTCTGCATCATCCTGTTATCCCTTTTCATCCATAAACATATTCCTAAATATTAAACTCAGAACACATTGTTATTAATTTTGCTTCAACCATCTGACAAAACTTCAAAAACCACGGACCTCCTCTCGATCACTAACCATTATAACCTTGCCGTTTATCTTACATTTACTTTCAAACCGCTATCTATTTGATAAAAACTTAGCTTGAACCTCTCTACCAATCCTCTTCAAATCAACTCTCTTCAGATTCGCCACACAAATCAAAATCATCTCAACATATATTCATATAAGTAGTCTGATAGCCCCTCCACTCTCTTTACCTAATTAACTCTATCATTATACTATAAAGCATTTCACCTGCACCTTACCTGAATATATATTATATTATTATATATAAATTATATATATATTATATATATATATATATAATATATATATATAATATATAATAATAATATATATATATAATATTATATATAATTTTTTTAAATTAATATAATATATATTGATATATATATATATTTCATTATATATATATATATATATATATTAATAATATATATTATAATTATTATATATATAAATATATCACCATCATAACATTATATATATATATATATATATAACTATATATATTATATATATATATAATATATTATATATATATATATATATATATCTTATATATGTATACACCTAGTTCACCATTTATTATACATATAATCTACTTCGCCTTTTTAACTATAATAATTCATATATATATATATATATATATATTCATATATATTATTATATATATATAATATATATATATATATAATATATATATATACTGTATTTTATATATGATTAAGTATATAATATATTTATATATAATATATATATATCAAATATACTATATATATCTATATATATAATATATCTATCTATTATATATATATAATATATCTATATATATCTTATCTATATATATATATACAAATATATAATATATATATATATAAGTATATATATATATATAATATATACTATATATGAATATCTATATATAATATATTATAATATATAAATATATATATATTTCATATATATAATATATATATATATATATATATATACTCTCTAATATATATAACTATTACTATATATATATATATATATATCATAAATCTATATATCTGTATTTATATATATATATATATATAAATCTTGTATTTATATATTATATTCATATATAAATATATATATATATATATATAATACTATATATATATATATATATATATATATATATATATATATATAATATATAATATATTATTACTATATATTAATAGTATATATTAATATACTTCATATATATACTATATATCTTATTTTGGACACGTAGAGTATACGGGGTTATATATATATATAATATATATCTTATAGTATATAATAATATTTATATAATTATTTATATATATATATAATATATATAATATATATAATATTATATATTATATATTATTATATAATATATATGGCTGCGAAGAATTTAAATATTTTGGGCCCCGGAATCCGCGCTTCATTTTAAAGTATCCGGCTCCTCTATCTACAATTTTAATTATTTCCCGGGATTCGGTTTCCAGCATCATCAATTAAAAATGCGGCTCCGGCTCGAAGCCTTTATTTTTATGGTAAAACATTTTTTTTTGGTTAAAAGACCTCGGCTCCACCAAAAAATTTGGTGGCTCGGCTCCGCAGCCTATTTTTATATATACTATATAATATATTTATATATATAAATTATAATTATTTTATCTAATATATATATATATAATATTATATAAATATAATAACTATATATATTATATATATATAAATTATATATATATATATTATAATATATAATATATTATATATAATATATATATATAATTCGTAAAGATTGTTGCTAGGTTACTTGTTGTATACTTAGTAATTATATGCGGCGCTGAACTCAACAAGAGCGCTTTGTGAGATGTGCGTGTGGTGTGCGTGTGTCTGTTTGTGTGTACGTGCTACAGCTGCGTGTGTATCTTTTGTATGTTTGTATATTTGTTTTTAGCTGCACAGCCGTCTAGAACCTGTTGCTAGTTCTTGACAAGTGGTGTTCTTATATATATATATATATATTATGTATATATATTTATCTAATCTTTATATTTATATATATACTTATAAATATAATATATATATATATATTATTATATTATATTATATATAAGTATTATATATATATATTATATATAGTATATATATATATATTTATATATATATATATATATATATTATATATATATATATATATTATTATATATATATATTATATATATTATATATATATATATCTTATATAATATATATATATTATATATATATATACGGTGTGTGTATATATATATATATTATATATATATATATATATATATATTATTATATATAATATAGATATATATATATATATATATATATATATATATATATATATATTATAATATACAGCGTATATATATATATATTATATTATATATTATATATCATATATATATATATATATATATATTATATATCATAATAATTATTATTATAATAAATAGTATATATATATTAATAATATATATATATATTATATATATATACTAATAATGTATATATATTATGTATATATATATATATATATTTATATATATATATATATATATATATATATATATATATATATAATATATATATATTATATATATATATATATATATATGCTATATATTATATAACTAATAACATTCTCAGACGATTAATAACTCCTTATCATGATATATACTCATTATTATATATATATATAATATATATATATATTATGATTATATATATATTATAGTATATATATAATTTATTGTTAATATATATATATATATATATATAATATATATATAATATATATATAATAGTATTAATATAATATATATATATATATATAATATTATAATAATTAATATATATTTTATATATATAATATATATATATATATTATAGTATTTATATATATATATATTATATATATGTATATATTATAATATATATAATATAATATATATATATTATAAATATATATATTATATAATTATTATATAATATATATATATTAATATATATATCTATAATATATATACATATAATTTATATATATATTTTATATATAATATATATCATATATATATATATAGTTATATATATAGTATATATTATTTATTATTTAATATATATTATATAATTATAATATATATATATATATACTATATATATATATATTATAATAATTTTTTAGGATGGTGAAAACATAGAAGGCATCATGGCTAAGTAAAAAGAAACTGACGGCAGGGGGAACTGTTGTTACACACTGCAACTGTCATAGAAGGGGCTGAAGTGGGTGAGAACAGTGCGGCTGTGTCCGTATGCACTCCTATCTTGCATCAAGTTTCTATTCAACGGAGGAGGTACTTGCGGAGGAGAGGAACACCCCATGTGATTAATGGTGCCGGAGTGAAATGTTTCATCGCCAAGCAGACGTGAATCTTTTAGATTAAATTGTTCATAGCTCTTTCCGTACTGGGCTACATCTGCTTCCAGACAACAAAAAATGAAGTCTACACGAAGGGGACACCCTTGCTCTTACTCGTCGTAAGTGCTTGCTTAAAATATAATAATCATAATAATAATAATAATAGTAATAATATAATAACTAATAAAATAATAATCAATAATATAAATATAATATAATAATAAGACCGCATTGTATTTATACAATTCCGGGAGAATATTAATAAAAAAATCTTAAAATGTAAGTCTCAATGACTTAATAATATAATAATAATATATAATTATTTAATTAATATAATCATAATAATAATATAATAATATAATAAATAATTAATATATGATAATAATATAAAGTTATATATCATATAATAAAATAATAAAATAATAATAATAATATTAATAATAATAATAATAATAATAATAATATATAACAAACAATATAATAATAATAATAATTAATAAAAGTAATAATAATGAAACTGACGGCCAGACTGACTTCCGTTAAATTTGGCAACCTAATCCGTTAAATTAGGCAACCTATCCGACTAATTTTGAGGCTTTTTTGGTGCTTTTTTTACTAATTTTAGCCATTTTTTTTTACTAATGTTGGCTATATTCTTTTTTAACTTTTGAACGGAATAAGGAGACCAGATAAACTGACGAAAGTAAGGAACCCAGACTTTGGCTGTTAAATCTGGCAACCTATCGTTAAAATTTGGCACTTTTTAGGCATTTTTTGGGCCTTTTGTCATTTTTCAGCTACTTTTTTCTAGCCTTTTTTAAGCGTTTTGCCATAGTTCCAGCGTCAAGATCGCAATCCGGAGGTTTTTGGGGATTTTCCCATTGGCAGCCCTGCAGCGTCGAGAGGCAAAGACTTAAAATCATTTTCGTAAGGTTTTTGGAAGGGTTCCAGTCATGTCGGCAGCACTTGGAAATTTCAATTATTTCATTAGATTTTGACGTTTGAAACGTCAAATTAAGGGTTTTTTAAGGTCGTGAGACCGAATTTAAGGTTGGAAGACCGACTTCGAGGTTCTGAGCCTGACTCAAGGGTTTTAGCGCCAAAAGTGGGTGGCGGGGGGGGGCTTATTGGTTCTAGAAGGGTTTTAAATAATCGCAGAAGTACTGAAATTGGAGGCTGGGTAAGGAGCCGAGAATGAGAAGGACGTAGTTGGAGTCGGATTTCGGGTTCGGAGTCTAGAGACTCCCAGAGGGTGGTCCAGTTGAAAAAGACAGAAATGCATGGAATGCAAACAGAGGAAGAAGAAGAGAGGAAGAAGAATGGAAGGAAAGGAAGAAGATGAGGAAGGAAGAAGAATGAGGAAGAAGAATGAGAATGAGGAGGAGGCTGAGAAGGATTCAGAGTTGATAGTGGCGCCGGTGCTGGAACGCCGGTGCGGTGTTAAGTTAGTAAAAAACTTCATTTATATAAAGATCAGTTCTGTTCATTGCATCTTGCAAGGCTAATTTATATTCTAAAATGTTAAAGACAACATTTAAAATTTCAAAAACCATTTTTTTTTGATAAACGTTATATATTTTTTTCTTTACTCCAAACATATATATTTGTTTACTTTTTTTTTTTTATATTTTATTTTAGATCTATACTTTGTGTTATAAATTTTTGTTTTTTTAGGTGATATTTGGTTTACATTTATACTTTTGTGTTTAATTTTTTCTTTGACTTTATTTTTTCCTTTTTATTTTATTTATTTTTTATTTAAATTTCTTTTTGTTAATTTATTTTTTTTTATAATTTTATTTGTTTTTCATACTTTGTGTTAATTTTTTTTTTTTAATTTATAACTTTATTTTTTGTAAGTTTTTGTTCATTATACCTTACTTTGTGTTTATTTTTTAATAAGAAGTTTTATTTTGATTTTTACTTTCTTAAAATTTTTGTTTTGTTAAATTTTTATATTTTTCATCATTAAAATAGTAAAATTTATCGTTTTTACATACCCTAAACAGTAAATCAGTAAATCAACCACCCACCCCACCTTCCACCATTCTGTGACCTATATTTGATCTATTGTTTCAAGTCACATTTCGAGTATGATTTTGGAAGAGCTGAATTTAAATTCAAGGTCTTTTTACACTGACAAACGAATATATGCTAAAGTAACAAAGGCTCTTTAACTAATAAGCAAACATGCATCTGCTGAACTAAAACTGATAATGTAGGCAACGACAGCCGAAGCACTGGCTTAACCACGGATAAACTGATATAACATTACAAAGTTCCATCACACTTATACAACGTAAAGTAATAACCAGATACAAAACGTACCTATTCACACTTCAAACATATCATTAACATATCAATGTTATTTTGACATTAAATGGTAATATTAACAAAGTTAAATCATCATCCTAACCTAACTTTGTGGGTAAGTGAACTAAGATATAAATGACACACACCACACACACATCAACACACACAAACAGCCACCACACACCACACACCCTTTCAGAACGTGTCACACAGAACATGAAAATGATTTTATGTTTTAAGGTTAATAAATAACTTTATTATTTACATTTTATTATTCGATTTTGTACATGGAAAATACATAAACATTAAGCATTAGACATAGATAAAGTATTTAGAATATATTAACATGGAATTAATGTACACTTATAACATATGATGCGTGGCGACATGATTTTTAATAGAAAAAAAAAAGAATGCTTAAATCGGTGTGTGCTGGAACGGCATTTTTAAGTACCATCACAATAGCTAACTCCATAATTTCCCGAGGGCTGAACAAGTTATATTAGGCACAACTGTAAAACGAACCCTCCTCTGTTACACCCCGTGTAAATTAGCATGAGGATTCTGTGACTCGTCTATTCGTGCAGCTTTTTTTATGAGGTAGGTCATCGCTCTCGTACGATCATCTTTAATACAAACATTATAAATTGTATTTCATTCATTGCTTACTGTACACTTGGTTTTTGATATATTGACATATGCTCATCGTGAGCATATACATATTTCAGGCAAACGATCATACGTTAAACTTTAACATTTTTCAAATTAATATATGCTTTGTATCGAAATGGACTGCAAAACCAGAGGAAATTGCACTATAATTTTATAATTGCATCGCAGTTCTTATTCTAAGGCTAAGACTTAGGTCCAGTACACACAAAGGAATCGGCGTATGCCTCAGAACCATAATCTGCTATTTCATCTGTTAGTTCACCTAAAAAGTTTCCTGTTTCAATAACTTCATCGTTTTCTCCAGCGACAAAAATACAAGAGTCTGTATCGCAGTACAATGCCCTTTGTTTGACTTTGTTAAGGAGCTCGTATAATTTTATACGTGCATATGCAGTCGTAAACGAAGCGATAGGAATATTGGTAGCAGTTGACGTGCGTTCGGCTAGTGCATTTTTGACAACTGTTACAACATATTTACAGCCTATTGGAATAACGCTAGTGACTTCATTGTCACATTGATTGATTAGTTCCCATACTTGTTTATCACTAGTACATACTACATCTCCTCTTGTAGGCGTATTTTGTGCAAATTTTCCCCAAAGAGAATTGAGACATAATTTTGCAATGAACCGCATCCCAGGGTTTTTCTTGATATTGTTAATATCAAGTTCGACACCTTCCTTTTCTCTGAAAAGACGGACAAAACTCTTTAAGTTTTTCCTCGAAATCGGATCGTCCTTCGGAAATATTATTTTGGGGTCTCTGATAGCTCTGTCTTTATTTTTATAGAAGTGGTTCCATTCCTTCAAATAAAAACTCCTTCTCTTTAAACGACCAAACTTCAAATATTTTAATTATTTCGTATCCCATCTCTAATGCTAACTGAATTTCAGGTGTTGTGTATACACCTTCAATAGCACGTTCATTCTTATCATGATTGCATTTCGCACAATTTTCTTCAACACATTTTACACAGAGTGGAAATATTAATTTATTTTTGGCTCGTTTAGCGAGGACGGGGATGTATAAGTCTTGAGGAGGAAGAATAACTGTAAGCTGCATCGCAAATATTTTTAATCATGTTGGGGATCCTTCTTTAAATGATTCAATGTCTGGTGCTTTATCTTTATCACCTATTAGTTTTTCAGGCGGGACGAAGACAAAAAAAAAAAAAACAAAAAAAAAAAAAAAAAAAAAAAAAAAAAAAAAAAAAAAAAAAAAAAAAAAAAAAAAAAAAAAAAAAAAAAAAAAAAAAAAAAAAAAAAAAAAAAAAAAAAAAAAAAAACAGGGTATTCATTCGTTTTCTGAATAAAGCGATGTATAGTCTAAATACATGATCTTCTGTCCTTTAGTTGGTGGGTAGTAATGTACGAATGGTTCAGTGCGTCCTAACAATGAATTGTCTATTATGAGTCTGTTGTTAAGCAACATCATTGCTAAGAGTTGAATTCAATCGGTTAATGCTATATGTTTTCATACGGTATGATCAAGGATTTAGAATGAATTGGGTCTTTTGCTACCTTCAGTTCCACATATCCCACACACGTACTCATTAAACCCGGCTTTTTATACCTAATCTTCTTGTTTAATGGTGATGATTGTAACGGTCAAACGATACGCGTTATTGCTTTTCCTTTATTGGCAGTGCTTTATGTCCATAGCCATGCAACGCATTGGTATAAAGGAAAGCAGTTTTTCACTCCTTTTTACTACAAACCCATCAGGGTATAAGCCATTTGTTCCTTAATTTTAAACGCGCTTTCCTCTCACCGTTCGAGGCGTGGCCTAATGTCTATGATTGTTAGTTTTTCCTGATACTAAGCCAGCGAATTGCTTCATAGGTGAAAGGTTTAGGGTTCTCTCGACCTAGAATAGTAATTTTTTCCTCGGGCATAAACACATTTTTATAAAGTGTAAAGCATAAAGATGCAATTGTTGTGTTGTTATCTAGACAATCTATATCAAATTCTTTAATGAAACTACCTCTAAACTTCTCCAAAACATTTTCTTAGTATATTAACATCTTGGGCAGCAGTAACTTTTCACATCTCATAAATACCTGTATCTTTATCCTATAACGTTATTATAGTATCTTCAAATCTTGTCTTTCACTTTGTTGAGCTTTAATCCCATTTCGAATACCTATTTTTGATGAATAGGCCTCTACGAATAAATCTCTTTTCAATTTAAATATTTTATTGGAAAGACCCTTTGGAATTGTCTTTTTCTAACACCATCGCATTGATGCAATGCTGTTCACAATGCACTTTCGGGCTAAAAGCATGTATCTAGAAGACTATATTTCGCCATTCGACCCATTGCAATGATCTTATTGCTCTTTTTTAATAGGGACTTCTGCCTGATCAGAAATCTGAACTTGGGTGTTTCGTGAAGGATGCATATACGAACTGATGATCACTTGTTCCCGCCATTATGTGTCAGCAACAATCACTTTTTACTCATGATTTTTCTGACAATCCATAGGAAAGTCTATAAATGATTTACAGGCGTTTTTTTCGGTCTCTAATTTAGTGAATGTTCTTGTTCTGACACATTGTAATACTT
This sequence comes from Trachelipus rathkii, assembly GCA_015478945.1. NCBI lineage: Eukaryota > Metazoa > Arthropoda > Malacostraca > Isopoda > Trachelipodidae > Trachelipus > Trachelipus rathkii. The sequence continues at coordinate 24,208 of JABUQX010045384.1, read as the reverse complement.
GTTCACGTTCTTAGTCTGTTGCACATTTCGCATTCATCTGGCTACCATAAATAGGACGCAATTCTATTATTCTCTTCTTTAATCATCATATCCTTTTATGCTTCCTGGTATGTCTGCGATATCATAGTACATGTATAAAACAAACCCCCAAACGAAAACGGCACAAAAAAAACCGTATATTTCTTCTTCTTAATTTCTTTTTGCATCGTAGCATAATATGCATATATCGTCTTCTTTAGTGCTCGTATAATGTTCCATGTTTTGCATAGCTTTTTGTGCAATCGTGTTTGAAACTACCTTTACGATCAGCCTTTATTTGCTCAAGTGTACAAATCTTTATTTTCTTGCACGTGTTATTAATTCCTGATGTTTTTTAAACGACTGCATTATAAAATATCCAACGATTACATTGACGACATTCATGGAATATACCATCGTGATCAAATAAGCCTTGACACTTATCGTATAGCCACTGTCTACATCTGAATGTTCACAGTCGTTACATTTATTGCTATACTTATTACTGTTGAACAGTGTAAAATATGTGGGACAGAAAGGAACATTCATATTGCATTCTTTTTCTTGGTATTCTAAAATACTTTTAACTTATCTTACTGATTCTATCCATGGCTATAACTAATCTTGATTATATCTCGTGGCTCATGTATAATAAGGGTCATTTTCTGTTCTCTGTTAGATGGATTATAAGTAATTTTTACTCAGTTACGTTCAGGACCAAATACAACTATAGCGGCATTTTTCGATATTTCTCGATTTTTTTGCAAAATCAGCTTCTATGAAATGAAATCTGTATATTCATACACATTTTTTAGCTATAGCTTCTGCTCATTCTCAATTGTGTACGAATGAATATTTTTGGGCTCTATACATTCTCTCGTTATTTTCCTAAACAGCACAACAGCTTTGAAAGCACAACCTACAGCACCTTTCTCTAGATGAACTTTACTAATGTAACGATGTTTGAAACTAAGATTTTGTGGCTCGAATGCATCGGTTTTACAGTCATCGCCTTTGCCTTTAGCTATCATGAACACGGTAGCTCTACTTTTGAATTTGGTAACAGGATGCCTTGTCACCGGATGGAATGACCTTTGCCAAATCGTCTCATCATCTCTTTCACCCCAATATTGTCGCTAATATATCCCTGTAAATGATGTTTACATAGTATTTCGGTCAGGATGACTGATCATCGCCAAGTGAAATTGATACCCACCCTCATACGTAACCTATCGTAATCCAAGTCTTGTAATACAGCATCAACGACTTCACTAACGACCATTTCAAACGATGCTTCAAGATCTCTTGGACCATGGAAAAAGTTTTCATCACATACCTTCTTTCGTATGCAACATAGAAGTATCCAAATGATCTTTTTAAAGATCTTCTCTAACCCAGAGATATGCGTTTGTCTGTTATATTTGGTCTTTCTTCTTCTTTTAGAGGGGTTATTTCCTCGACAGGGTTAGCTGGAATAAATACGTCATTATTATTATCTTATTGATATATTTAGAGCAATTAAATGCAGTTTTTCAAAAAATAGGGCTATACAATGTAATATATAGTTTCACATAGTATTTCTCTTACATAATGATTACAAAGTAGTTATACTACAGAGACAATCCACAACTAAACCTTATTAAAAAGAACTGGTGCTGGTTGATAAACCGAATACGATGACAACAGTCATTTTTACTACAATGTTGGATGTCATCTTAAGCACGTTTCTGGAAAATCATTTTTTTTTTTTAAGGTAGCATATGTATAACACAAAATCTTTTCACTATTACTTAATTGCATAATCGTATTTAAATTACTTACGTGGTCATTAATTATTGGATTTAGTAATGTTGTCACAATGTTTATTTTTAAATGGAATAAATCTATAATTATATATATTAAAATATAAAACCTATAGAATATACATTCACGAGCATCTTCGGTCTCTTGTACTGAGGTATATGCTCTGCGTAATAGGTTGACATGATGCGGATCATTATCGTAGATGGTCAACTACTTGGTGATCGTCATCTATGGGTAAGTACTTGTTCTACGCGATAATTGTGGTTGACTTATATTATTATATATTATCTATATATATATAATATATAATATATTACATCATCTATCTGATAATATTAGTTGCCTTATATAATATATGATATATATATATTATAATAATAACAGCTTACCTAGCTGAATGAGTATTGATTTGGAAAAATCCTCATGTTGTAGTTCTATAAACTCGGATGATGCATACACAGGATCAACGAATGTGTCTTATCAGTGTTGATCGTAAGAACTCTTGATTAAGAATGCTCTATCGAGTTGCTCGCTGATTTAATATAGTACAGCTCCCAATCTATATACAGAGTTTGCAATTCCCTCTGTATGATAACGCAGTGCAGATTTACAGTTTTGTTTAATAGAATTAATAGTATTGCATCATTTATGGGCAGTGGAGTATTAGGCGTCAAATATTTCAACGTTTTTGCATTGATATTTTTGAAAAGGGGGTACGGAATTAAATTATATAATAATATAATAATATAATATAATAATAATAATATATGTATATAATATAAAATAATTAATAATATATAAACTACTGTTTAAGATAAAAACCTATGTTAAGTTAAGGGCCAAGGGAAACAACAGTAATAAATCTATTTTACCTTCTCAATGTGTCAAAGTTCATTGGGAAGCAAGAGTAATAAACTCTTATTAAGCCTCTCATGTGTCAAAAGATATTATAGATTAATGAGTCATTCCTCGGAATTTCAATTGGCTGACGTCGCGGATGCAAATAAATTCTTGGTTGGTTACCTGAGCGTTACTAAATTGCGTAATGTTAGGTGTAGGGTGAGAGCAAATTACCTTTACAATGCTTTAGTTGTGGACCTGCAGGCAAAGGGATCGCCGCGTTATTGGTGCTGTGAGATCTATGTGAAATAAATATGATCATAATAATAATAATAATAATAATAATAAATAATAATATAATTAATATAATAATAATAATAAGTTGTTTTGTTGAAATGTTTACGTTTGTTGTTGGGCTTGTTGTTGTTGTTAGATACTCGACCTCGAATCGTATGTTAGTTAAGAAATGCCATAGACTGCGTTGTGTTGTTGTTGTTGTTGTTGTTGTTGTTTTTAGTTTGTTGTTGTTGTTGTTTGCTGTTAATATATCCACGTTTCAAGTTAATTGAAATATACACCTTTTTCAAACTATCTCTAAAATATTAATCGTTATTTTAGCCTTTGGCTCTAGGAAGGTTTTAAATAATCGTATATCAATTTTGATGGTTCAATCGATTTATTCGATGTTTTTTTACCCTATTTGATGTTTAAGATGGCGTCTTTCTACGGCTCTGGTTGCTGAAATATAATCCGAAGAAAATTATTAATAGACATTCGTTTATATATTCGCTGTAGTTAGGGGCCGCATATTCGAGGGTATGGAATCTCTGGAATCCTCGGAATCCTGTGAGGATTCCAGGAACCTGGAAATGACTAATTGGTTTCCAGGAACTGGAAACTGGCAACTGGAACCGCCCCCCCCAAAAAAAAAAAAAAAAAAAAAAAAAAAAAAAAAAAAAAAAAAAAATTAAAAATAAATTAAAAATTAAAACATTAAAATAATTTAAAATATATATTATATATATTATATTATAATATATATATATCTATATAATATATAGTATATATATATATATTATATATATATTATAATATTATATATATAATATTATATATATCCAGTTTTCCAGGATCAGGTTCCTCATTGGCCCTCAACTCAGCGATATATCTGACGAATGTATTATAATTTTCTTTCGATTATGTTTTTCAATGTAATAAGCACATACAAAGACGATTGGAACATTAAAATAGGGGTAAAAACATCGATAAATCGATTGGAAACATCAAAAATGATCTACCGATTATTTAAAACGCTTCTAGGAGCAAAAGGCTAAATTTAAACATTAATATTTTGAGATATGTTTGAAAAGAAGTGTTGGTATATTTTCATTTAACTTGAACGTGTGATATATTTAACAGCAACAACAACAACAAGACACAACAATCAAGCAACAACAAACGCAGCATTTCAACCAGACATCAACAACAAGCAAACAGCAGCAACAAACAATACGTAACTTTCAACAACAACCAACTTAATTATGTATATTATTATTCTTATTATTTTTTATTATTTTTTTAATTATTATCAACCTTAATTATTCACATAGATCTCACAGCACCAATAACGCGTGCGATCTTTGGCTGCAGGTCCACACGTAAAGATTGGTAGGTATTTGCTCTTTACCTATCACTAAACATTAAGCATTTTAGTACGCTCAAGGGTAACAACCAGAGAATTGTATTTCTATCGTCACGGTCAGCCATGAAATTCGAAGGAATGACTCATTGAATCTTACATATCTTTTGACACTTGAGAGTTAGTATAATTTATTACTTTGTTCCCAATAACTTTTGACACATGGAAGGGTAAATAGATTTATTACTTTGTTTCCCTTTTGCCCTTACTTAACATATTGTTTTTATCTAACAAGTAGTTTTATTATTATTATGTTTATTTTATTATTATTCTTATTGATTATTTATTTTATTATTATTATTATTATTATTTATTTTAAGTTATTTATTCCCTTTTCAAAAATATCAATGCAAAACTTGAATATTGTTTTACGCTATATTTCCATTGGCATAAGTTGATGGCATAGCTTATTATATTTATTAAAACAAACTGGTAAATTGGCAACTTGCGCTATCATACAGAGGTGAAATTGGCAACTCTGTATAGATCTTGGGGAGCTGTGTTATGATATACTCAGCGAGCTACTCGATAAGAGCATTCTTAATAAGAGTTTCACTGATCAACACTTTACAGACACATTCGTTGGGTCCTGTTGTATCATCATCCGAGTTTTTATATCTACACATGAGGATTTTTCAAATCAATACTTATTCAGTTAGGTAAGCTTTTATTATTTATATATATATATATTTTATATATATAATATTATTATATACATATATATTATATATATCTCTCATTATATATTATTATATATATATAATTATATATATATATATATTTTTTCTCATTTAAAAATAACATTGTGACACATCTAATCAATAATTAATGACACGTAAAGTAATTAAATACATTATCAATTAAGAATAGTGGGAAAATGATTTATACATATGTGTAAAAAAAAAAAATTATTCTTTTCCAGAAACGTGTTGAATATACATCCATACATTTGAGTAAAAAGCGTTCATCGTATCGTTATCAACACACCGTTTAAAATGGTATGTTGTTGTTATTGCTGTGTAGATAAATATATTTAATATATGGAATGAGAAATACTATGTTAAACTAATATATTATTGGTATATTGCCCTATTTTTTGAAAACTTGATTTTAATTGTTTTATATTTATAAATAATAATAATGACTATTGATTCCAGGCTAACCTTGAGAATGGAAACGGCCCTCATATAAGAAGAGAAGACCATATACAGCAGCATAACGCATATTCCTGTATGAGAAACTTAAAGACAATGGAACCGTCATACATAACGACAGTGAAGGTATTGATGAAAACTTTTTCCATGGTGCGCAAGAAGATCTTGAAGGATCGTTTGAAAATCGGTCGTTGTGAAGTTCGTTGATGCTGTATTACAGACTTGGATTCGACTAGGTTACGTATGAGGGTGGGTATCAATTTCACTTTTGGCGTGATCAGCACTGACCAGGAATACGGTATGTAAAACATCAGTTAGAGGGATAACGTGGATCATAATTGGGGTGAAAGAGATGATGAGACGTTTGGAAGGGTCATTCCAGTCCGGTGACAAGGCATCGCCTAAATTCAAAGTAGTAGCTACCGTGTTTCATCGATAGCTAAAGGCAATAGGGCGATGACTGTATAAACGCGATGCATTCGAGCACAAATCTTAGTTTCAAACATTCGTCTACATTAGTAATAGTTCTCTAGAGAAAAGGTCTGGTAAGGTTGTAGCTTTCATAGGCTGTTGTGCTGTTTCAGGAAAATAGACGAGAGATGTTAGAGCCAAAAATATTCATCGACACAATTGACGAATGAGGCAGAAGTCATTAGCTAAAAAAATGGTGGTATGGAATAAATACAGATTCTTTCATAGTAACTGACTTTTTGAAAAATCGAGAATATCGAAAAATGCCGTATATTCGTATTTGGTCCTGAAGGTAATGGAGTAAATACTTTATAATCCATCTAACGAGAACAGAAATGACCCTTTATACATTATAGGCCACGACGGAGTAAATCATTATTATGCTATAACAGAAGATAAGTTAAAGTTATGTTTTGAGAATACCAAGAAAAAGATGCATATATGAATGGTATCTTTTGCACATATTGTTACACTTTCAACAGTAATAATATAGCACATAAATTAGACTGTGAACATTATGGATGTAGACAGTGTCTATACGATAAGTGTCAAGGCTCATTTGATCACGATGGTATATATTCCATGAATGTCGTGAATGTAATCGGGAATTTTATAATAGGTATTAATAATAAAAACATTCGAGGATAAATTTTATCATTACGATTTGTACACTCTGTCTTGAGCAAATAAAGGCTGATCGTAAAGGTAGTTTCAAGCACGATTGCACAAAAGCTTATTGCAAAACATGCAGTACATTATAGAGCCTAAAGAAGACGAATATCATATATGCTACATGAAGAAAAATTAAGAAAGATATGAAAGATACGATGGGTGGTTTATACATGTTACTATGATATCGAGACATACCAGGGAGATAAAGGTATTGATGATGAGGCATTCCTTTTATTAGGTGGAGAGTATGTGTCTAATAAGTGCCAGATGATAGCCGAGAATGTGCACAGATAAGTGAAGGTGAACAAGTATGTTTACATTGTTGTCAAGAGACAAGAAGCATTTACATAGAGACCGAAAGAACGGCGCTGTAATTCAATTTATAGACTTTTCCTGATGTTTTTCAGGAAAATCATGGAGTCACAAGTGTTGTTTGGCTGCCATAATGGCGGCGAATTTGATCATCCGGTTGTTAATATGCATCTTACTGACACACCCAAGTTCAGATCTATTCAGCAGAAGTCCTATTTAAAATGAGGCAATAAGAATCATTTCAATGGGGTCGATGGAATAACGTCTTGCAGGGAACATTGCTATTTTCAGCACGATGTGCATTGAAGTTGCCTAATTGCATGGGTGTCAGTGAAGATCCATTCAAAGGTCTTTCCCTATACATTTTTACAATGAAGATACATTGAATTAAGGGCCTATTCCTGATAAAATTCTTCGAAGTAGATAAAATGTTAACAGAAAAGACAAGAATTTGAAGAGTATTATAATAAGTTTATAGGTAAAGATTACAATATTTTTGAAGAATGTGAAAAGTACTGTGCCAAGATGTTAATATACTAAGGAAATGTTTTGAGAAGTTTAGAGGTAGTTTCATTAAAGATTTTGATATAGATTGTCTACGATACACCAACTTGCATCTTTATGCCGCCACTAGTAGCTTTACACTTTAAAGTGTTTTGCTGATGAAAAATTACTACTTCTAGTCGGAGAACCCTAAACCTTTCCTATGATGGCAATTCGCTGTCTCACCGCTTATGTATCAGGAAAATGAACAATATAGAATTAGCACGCTCGCAACGGGTGGAGAGAAAGGGTTTAAAATTAGAACAAATTGGCTTTACCGACTGATGGGTTTTGGGTTATGTAAATAGGAGTGGAACTGCTTTCCTATATCCATGGTTTGCTCGGCATGGACATAAAGATTGCAATAAAGGAAAAGGGATGCTACATAACGTATCGGCTGTTGGACCGTTAACAATTCACCATTGAAACAAGAAGATAGGTATAAAGAAGCCGGTTTTAATGTAGTACGGCGTGTGTGGGAATGTGAATGGAAGGTACAAAAGACCCAATTCATTCAAGATCCTGATCATTACGATGAAAATAAGCATTAGCGATTCATATTCAACGTCTTAGCATGTGTTGTTAACAACAGCTCATAATAGACAATTCATCTGTTTGGAGGCCGGCCACTGCACTCATTCGTAGCATTCTACCCAACTAAAGGAGCAGACGATCATGTATTTAGACTATACATCGTTTACCCTATGTTCAGAAACGATGAAAATCACCTTGTGGCCGCGGCCTGAACAAACTAATAGGTATAAAGTGCCAGACTTGAAATCATTTAAGATGGTATAATGATACACTATTTTGGTGGGGGCAGCTTACGTTAGATTCTTCCTTCCTCAAGACTTATGACATCCCCGTATCGCCTAAACGAGCCAAAAATAAATAATTTTGCACTCTGTGTAAAGTGTTCGAGAAAGATGTTGCGATATGGCAATCATGACTAAGAATGACGGCTTTTGAGGTGTATACACACATCATGAGAATTCAGTTAGCATTAGAGATGGGATACGAAATTAAAATATTTGAAGTTTGGTCGTTTAAAGAGATGGAGTTTTTTTGAAGAATATGTGAATCGCACTTCTTAAGAAATAAACGACAGGGCTTCGGACACGCAACATATATCAAGAAGACGATCCTGATTTCGGGAAAACTTATAAAGGAGTGTTGTACCGTGCTTTCAGAGAGAGGAAGGTGTCGGAACTTGATTTTAACATATCAATGAAAAACCCTGGGGGAATGCCGGTTGATTGGCAAATTATGTTCAATTCCTTTGGGGGAAAATTTGCACCAAATACGCCTATCAAGAGGAGATGTGCTATGTACTATGTGATACCATATGGGAACTAATCAATCAAATGTGGCATGAAGTCACTAGAGTTATTCGCAATTAGGCTGTAATATTGTTGTAAGCAGTTGTCAAATATATGCACTAGGCGAAGCCGTTCAAACTGCTACAATCATTCCTATCGCTTCGTTTATCGGACTGCATATGCACGTCATATAAATTAATACGAGGCTCCTTAAAAAGTCAAAAAAGGGCATTCGTACTGAGATACAGATTTCTTTTGTATTTTGTCGCTGGAGAAAACGAGTGAAGTTTATTGAAACAGGAAAACTTTTTAGGTGAACTTTAACAGATGAAATAGGCAGATTTGGTTCTGAGGCATACGACCGACGTTCTTTGTGTGTACTGGACCTAAGTCTTAGCTGTTGTATAGAATGCAGATGGGAATATAAAATCTATTGGTAAAAGCCAAGAGGTCTTACATCAATAAAGATAAAAGGAACTATTAATTTTGGAAAAATTGTTAAAGGTTACGTAGATCGTTGCTCTGAAAATAGTATAGCTCACGATGAGTCATTGTACAGTGATATCAAAAACCATATGCTACAGTGAAAGCAATGAATGAAATACAATTTGATATTGTTGATAAAGATGATGTACGAGACAATGACCTCACTCATTAAAAAAGCTGGGCACGAATGAACGAGTCAAGAATCCTCTATAGCTAATTTACACGGGAGTAACAGAGGAGGGTTGTGTTACAGTGTGCCTAATATAACTTTTCAGCCTGGGAAATATGGTGGTGTTAGTATTGTTGCTGGTACTAAAATGGTCCAGCACACATCCGATAAGCGATTCTTTATTAAATCTCATGTCGCACTGCATTCATATGCGTATGTAGGGTACATTAATTTTCCATTATATTATAATATTTATCTATGTCAATGTTACTAATGTTTAATGTTTTTACCACTGTACAAATCTTCATGAATAATAAAATGTAATAATAAAAGTTTTTTTTTTATTTAACCCTTACACATAAAATCATTTTCATGTTCTGTTGACTAATGTGTGTAGGTGTGTGTGTGGTGTGTGTGTGTGTGGTGTGTCGTGTGTGTGTGTGTGTGTTGTGTGTGTGTGTGTGTTCATTTTATTCTTAGTTGCTGTACACACAGTTAGGTTAGATATGATAAATCTTTTGTTTAAATATTACATGTTAATGTCAAGATTAACATTGATGTGTTTTAATGAATGCGATGTTTGAAAAGTGTGAATAGGTTACGTTTTTGGTATGCTGTTTTAGTTACTTTACTGTTGTTTAAGTGTGGACCTTTGTTATGTTATCAGTTTATCCGTGTTTAAGGTGGCTTTAGGCTTGTCGTTGTCCTTTTTTTTTAGTTCAGCATGATGCCTATTGTTGCCTTTATTAGTGTGGAAAACTTTGTTAACGTTAAGCATATATTCGAATTGATTTCAGTGGGATAAGAACTTGATTTTATGCTTTATGCTAATCCAAATCATACTCGATTATGTGACTTGAACAATAGATCAATAGAAGATCACAGAATGGTGGGAGGTGGGCGTGGGTGGTTTGATTTACTGATATTGACTGTTTAGGGTATAGTAAAAACGTAAATTTTCGTTATAAGTGATGAAATAATAAAAAAATTTAACAAAACAAAAAGTTTTATAAAGAATAAATAAAAATAAACTTATTAAAAAAATTAAAACACAAAGTATAATCTTACAAATAAAAACTTAGCAAAAATAAAGTTAGAATTAAAAAAAAAAATTAAACACAAAAGTATAAATGCCAAAATAAACTTATAAAAAACATAAAGTTAGAAAATAAATTTTATATAAAAAATAAAAAAATAAAATGAAATAATAAAATTATAAAAAAATTAAACAAAGTATAAACTATAAATAAACTTTATATAAAAATTATATAAATAAACACATAAGCTATAAATTAAAATCAAATTATAAAAAAAATAGTAAACATTATATATACATCTTTCAACTTAGGAAAAAAAATTATTTAGTCGTTTTATCAAAAGAAAATGATATTGTGAAAATATAAATGTTAGTTCTTCAACATGTTAGAATAAGGTTATCTTTGGCAAGATGCAATGAACAGGTACTGTCTTGTATTTATTAAATGAATGTTTACTAATTAACCGCAAACCGGTTCCGCACCGGCGCCACTATCAACATCTGAATCTTCTCAGCCTCCTCTCTATTCTTCATTGTTCCTTCATCATGTCTTCTTCGCTTCCTCATCTCTTCTTCTTTCCTCTTCCTCATTCTTCTTCGCTCTGCTTCTTCTTCGTCTGTTTGCATCATGAAATTTCTTCTTTTTCAACTGGGGACCCCCCTCTGGGTCTCTGGGCTCCGAACCCGAATCCGACTCTCGAACTCCGTCTTTCTCATTCTCTGGGCTCCTCTCCAGCCTCCAAGTTTCGCTTCTGCGATATTTAAAGCGCCTTCTAGAACAAGGCCCCCCCACCCTTTTGGGGCTAAAACTCCTTGAGTTCAGGCTCAGAAAGCTCGGAGTCGTGTCTCCCAGACCTTAATTCGGTCTCACCGACCTTAAAATCCCTAGGTTTGACGTATCAAACGTCAATCTAATGAAATAATGGATAATTTCTCAAGTCAGCTGCCGACATGACTGGAATTTCCAAAAACCTTCGAAAATGATTTTCAAGTCTCTTCGACGTGCAGGGCTGGCAATTGGGAATAATCCCGAAAATCCTCCGGATTGGGGATCTTGCCTTGATTATGGGCAAACGTTAAATTTTTCCTTATTTGCCCCTTCTGCCCTGTCTCTCCTCTGGGTGGTTGTTGTAGGCTAGAAAAGTAGTAAAAATTGCTAAAGGGCAAAAAATGCTAAAAGTGCCAA
>JABUQX010045384.1:0-10000 GCA_015478945.1 Trachelipus rathkii | reverse complement strand
ATATATATATACCCAGACATGACTGCAATGCTCACTCCTACAAGTACTCCACTTTTAAAGTTTGGATATTCTCCCAAATCCTAAATTATTTCCTATCCCTTTTCCTTTCACACTTTCGAAAGCGTCGTGTAAAGTAACATGTCGGCATTTGACTCGATCTGCTCTTGATTTCCCCTCCCCACAAAACCCCCACCCCACCCCCCAACTCCGGTGGATTTATTGTGGGATTTTGGACCTTATCTATACCAGAGTAGATATTATTATTATCATATTATGTATTATTATTATTATTATTTTATTATTATTATTATTATTTATTATTATTATTATTATTATTATATTATTATTATTATTATTATTTATATTATTATTATTATTAACTTATAAGTAGGTATGGATATAGAAATGATATATTTAGATTGTCCAAGTTTCATATTTCTTGCGTGACATTAATTAAAATTTGTGAATTGGGCTTTTAAGATAATTAATTGTATAATAATAGCTGTCGATTTTACAAAAATTTGTCAACTATATTGATTTGTATATATAATATATTATATATATATAATATATATATATATATATATCATATATAATATATATATATAGTATATATATAGATATAATAATATTATATATATATATATTATACTATATATATATATATATAAATATCATATATATATCACCTACCTTCTCTCCCAAATTAGGGTAAGGTTCGGATGACTTGCCGCTGGAACACAGAAAATAGATAGAAGAATATGGATGCAAGTAGAAAAAGAAAGCCCATCCTTACCCCTCCCTTTATACCTTTTTCGTGAGAACTCGTCCCACGTTAGAAAAATTCACGACCTGAGCTTCACCGGGACCGCGACGATCCTCACATCGCATCTCGCTCAATGTAGGGTCATCTTAGCCCACGTAGCCACAAACCATAACCCCCGTCACAAAAACCCCGCATTTTGACTTTGAATATGCACCTTTCTATCTCGGCCTCTGCAAACTCACATTTTCCTTTCCTCCAGCATTCCTTTACTGTCTCAATCCACTTTGTCTTCGTCCCAGTCGGTCGATTCGCTAACATAACTCACCACTAACATCGCTTAACAACGACTTCATCCTATCTTTCCACAGACCAAACCATATCAACCGTAGCTACATTGTATTCTCATTTACTCCTTTCTTCACACCCCATAACTCCCTAATGCGTTCATTCCTCATTTTATCAAATCTTCTCACACCTAACACACCACTAAGATATATATATATATATATATATATATATATATATATATATATATATATATATATTATATATATATTATATATATATTATATATATATATATATATATAACTTATATATTATATAATTTATTTAATATATATATATATATATATATATATATTATATAGCAATATATATATATATATTGCTACAGTTAGGGTTGTATTGATATATCGATATTTGAATTATTTCGATATTCATTGCATTAATTATTTATGGAATTCTGTTAAGAATATGCATGCAATTTGATAGATGTCGTAGAAAGCACTTTCGTTTCTGGCAAAAATTAATAAAATAATGCGTGGAAATTGAGTGAAGTTCTTCATCAATGTCATTAGTAAGAAGTGGTTTAAAAGATTTGAAAAGACAAAGTTTTTTTATTTTAAGTCGTCTTGAAAACTTTAGAAAGTTTTCTTACAAAATTAAGAACGTTTTCTTACAAAGTTAAGAACGTTTATTTAGATTAATGACAAATATAATACTTAACAACGAAAATCTTGAGACTGGATTTTTACATAGGGTTTAACTGACAATATTAGCGATCAACCTTGATAAAAAAAAACCATCTGAAGCCTATAATATTAACCACTGAAATTAATTTTAAAACCATGGGGTATTTCTTATTTTTGAATACCACAATGCTGTGTAAATATTGCTATAACACGGATTAGAATTCGGAGCATATCTTATGATTAATAGACAGAATTGTCTTAATGATACGCGTCAAATTGGATATTTACCATACCTCTGATGAAAAGAAATAACCTCGTTACGGATATTATTAATATAAAAAAAGTATCTTTATTTGTTAATTCTTTTATATAAATTCTAAAAATAATGAACGAATTTTTTGCTGATTATTATTATTCCTCATCTAGATATTTTCTAAATCCACAAGACATCTTAACTAGGGTTGGCCGTTGCACCAGGTGCGGTGCGCGGTGCGCGCATTTTGGTGCGGTGCGGTGGTGCGCCACCCAAATCCATTGTACCGATGCGGTGCAATTTTTAAAATATAGCGGTGAGGTGCGTGGTGCGGAGCGCGGTGCACATTGAAAGATAGAGGTGCGGTGCGACAATAATGACTTTTGGTGCGGTGCGGTGCAGTGCTCGGCTAATCCTAATCTTAACCATCAGAAAAAAATTATTTTCTACATTTTTTAGACACTTTCGATTTCGAATTGACTAAATTTTGATGATCTATCATTTGTAAAACCATTCCAGATAAAAACGAAAGCTCCTTCACCTTTAATTAAAAGGTTTGCAAAAGAGTGTAAAGTTTTCCGAAAGTTTTTCGTATTTTTTTTCGTTTTTTTTTTTTTAAAAATTTTATTTCTCAACAATAAAAGGTGAATTGAATTATTTTCAAATGTAAATGTCTTAAAGGAAATAAATTTTTGTTATATTTAACACTTATAATACGATATATATATATATATATTTTTTTTACCTCTTGATATATATAAATAAATTTAGATAGAGGAAGATATAAAAGTATAAATATAAATATATATATATATATATATATATATATATATATATATATATATATATATATATATATATATATATTTTTTTACCTCTTGATAAAAGAAAGGCTAGAGGTATGCATAAAATTCAAAGGGAAGCACAAACCGCTATCCATATCAAAGGTCATATGTATATATATATATATATATATATATATATATCTATATATATATATATATATATATATATATATATATATATATATATATATATATATATATATATATATATATAGTGTTAGTTAATTAGTTAGTTAGTTAGGGTGATATTCAAATAGGTGGATGAGCCTTTTTCACCCACTTGACACACCCCCAGACTGTTTTGTGAATATTTCCATCAGCCCTTCCTCACGTTCTTCTTCTGTGAAATATTTTACAGTACTTTCAACATTCCTGATTCCTTGCAACAACTCTGACATTATGATGTCATATAGCAAAAGGATGTAATCACGTGTGTCGGGATCCGTATCCGGCTGATTCGGATTTGAATTCCGATTCCCAATTGATGGCACTTGGTTTCCCCAAAATATGCGTATTTCAAGCCGCCATCTTGGATTTTTGGTACCTGGTTCACCAACAACAACACAACCATACTTCCGTTTTGAATTTTCAACAACATTGTTATATGATTATGATGACGTAGAAACAGCGCCATCTCTTGAGTAAATTTCCAATCATCTTCATCATCTTCAAAACCAAAATACGAACGTATGTTCATTTGACGAGAATAACAATAGTTTAAACTTTAAAGCCTAGTACACACTAGTAGACATGTTGCGCGATTTGTCTATAGACCGTCTAGAGACGGTCTCGAGACACGGTCTATAGACCGTCTAGAGACACCTTTCTTTGTCACGTCTAGCATCCACACTTCTATGTGAATTTCTCAGTCTCATCTTCGCAGTCCACCATGGAGGACATTGTTTTAATATATATATATATATATATATATATATATATATATATATATATATATATATATATATATATATATATATATATATATATATATATATATATATATATATATATATATATATATATATATATATATATATATATATATATATATATATATATATATATATATATATATATATATATATATATATATATAGGACAAAGTTACTTAACGCCCACACGGGAACGGAGCGGGATCAAAAATTTTTTCCGGTTAGCATATTTTATTAATAAATAGTTTTTAGGGTCGAAATAATTTTTTTTTTTTTTTTTTTTTTTTTTTTACCTGTTCTAGGGGCGAAATTATATTATATGCAAACTCCAATACACGGCAATGTAGGGGCTCGAGCCGACGGGGAACACAGGGGGAGCGTTTTCCATACCCCGTAGGGAGGGCGGAGGAACCCCAAGGGACACCCAAATACCAAAGAGCGGGGTTCCGGAGACCCTATCCGGAGGGGGGAAATAGTACTACCCCGTAGTTCCTTAGTTGGCCGAGAGTTTCTTTTTTTTTATCGGTGCGGTATACCCTTTGGGTTCTTTAATTACATTTTCCTTACTAAAATTTTACCAGGATTCCAAATGTATTCCTTTTCGCTGTAGCTAGCTGTAGTTTTTGAGATATGATTGTTTTTTTTTTGGTTTTTGTTTTTTTTTTTTTTGACCCTAAAACGTCTATTTTTTTATCATAGAGGCTACCAGAAAATTTTTTGATCCGAGCTCCCGTTCCGTGTGGGCGTTATGTTTTTTTATTACTAATATATATATATATATATATATATATATATATATATATATATATATATATATATATATATATATATATATATATATATATATATATATATATATATATATATATATATATATATATATAAGTTTATTTTCCTTTTTATTATCCGTCATATGTATATTAAAAACTATTAATGCTACACTAAAAGGAATACATTTTTAGAATCTGCGTAAAATTTTAATATATTTTAAAAAATAAAAAAATCGGTTTTAAAAAAAAGTGAATAAAATGTATAATAGTAATTTTAAACTTATTTTAATTAACGTAACCTTACGTTGGCCTTTAATGTTGGGTGGTGTTTAAAACTAAAGAATACCCAAGGGTTGACCGCAGAGATGGCAGGAGTCGGGGTCTCTCGGCCTTCCGGGGAACGACAGGGTAGGACTATTTCCCCCCTCCGGGGAGGCTCCGGAACGCCCGCTCTTTATTTGTGTGTCGTTGGGGTTCCTCCGCCCCTTCTACGGGTATGGAAAACATCCCTATGTTCCCTGTCTGCTCGAGCCCCTACTGCCGTATATATATATAATATATATATATAGAGTATATATATATATATATATATATATATATATATATATATATATATATATATATATATATATATATATATATATATATATATATATATATATATATATATATATATATAAACCAATTTCGATATAAAACGTCGATATAAAAAAAACTAATATATATATATATATATATATATATATATATATATATATATATATATATATATATATATATATATATATATATATATATATATATATATATATATATATATATATATATATATATATATATATATATATATATATATATATATATATATATATATATATATATATATATATATATGGTCAGCTCCTAGAAGAGCCACAATCCATATCTCAAAAACTACAACAGCTACTGGGAAAAGGGAATACATTGCTGGAATGCTGGTCCACTTTAGTGAAAAAAAAAAAAAAAAAAAAAAAAATATCTCAAAAAAGGAAAAAATTTTGGAATCATAAAATTATGGAAAGGAAAATGTAAAAAAAAAATAAAAATTATTGTTAATAATTATTGTAATATGATTGAGAGCCTATTTAGAGACCTTTATTGGTTACTCGTTAAAATAAATAGACTTTCTATAAAATTTTAGCTTTTTTTTTTAACTAAAGAATACCCCAAAGGCATACCGCACCGATGGCAGGAGTCGTCTGGCCTGGGAACTACGGGACTACCTCTCCGGGAGGGTCCCGGAACCCCGCCTTGGTGCATTTGCGTCGCGGGGTTCCTCCGCCTCTCTACGGGTATGGAAAACGTCAGCCCCTGTGTTCCCATCATGTTGGCTCGAGCCCCCTAAATTGCCGTGTAATACCTTTACAAATAATATATATATATATACTATGTCCCAGCACCCCCCCAAAAAAAAAAAAAAAATTAAAATTCAATTTTTATGTTTGCCTTTTTATTTTGTTTTTTTTTTTACATTTTTCTCCTAACCAAAATTTTACAAGGATTCCAAAATGTATTTCATTTCTCTGTAGCTTTTGTAGTTTTCGGAGATATGATTTTTTTATTTTTTTTTATGTTTTATTTTTTTTTTTTACAGTTTTCGCAAAATTTTGCCAGGATTCCAGCAATGTATTCCTTTTCCGGGTTGCTGTAGTTTTTGAGATATGGATTGTATTTTCTAGAGGCTGGCCTATAGTATATATATATATATATATATAGTATATATATATATATATATATATATATATATATATATATATATATATATATATATATATATATATATATATATATATATATATATATATATATATATATATATATATATATATATATATATATATATATATATATATATAATCATTAAAATAATCGATTGATAGGAGTCGATCATTTGGCATTGTTCATTTAGTGTGTCGACGGTTTGGACGAGTAATAGAAAATTTTGTCGACCATTTTACCTATGAGAAATTATTTGTCGACGATTTGGACAAGTGGAAATTTTGTTTAATGTCCTGTCGACTATTTTTCCTGTCGACCAATTTTCCTGTCGACGATTTGGGGTAGTCCCCGTCTCGGACCTAGACTGCCGAGTGACGTCCACACTGTCAAAATGTTGCGCAACATGTCTAACGTTGCATGAAGTCTCCCATTCCGATCGGGAGACTTTAGACCTGCGATTTTTGGTCTCGAGACACGCCCGTAGACGGGATTGGTCTATAGACATGTCTACGTAGACAACCTGAGACACGTCTCATAGACCAAAATCGCGCAACATGTCTACTAGTGTGTACTAGGCTTAAATGGTACTGGAGGCATGTTGCAAGAAAGTTGCAAGGCATCGTTGAATGTTGCAAGACTTTTGGAGATGTTTCAAAACACTATAAAATAATACTCACAAAAGAGCCTGTTGAATGTTAAAAGGCACCATTTGATTATAACTCTAACTTTATATATATATATATATATATATATATATATATATGTTGTTATATTTATATTTATATATATATATATATATATATATATATATATATATATATATATATATATATATATATATATATATATATATATATATTTAGTGCATTATTTAAAATATATATATATATATATATATATATAAATATAAATATATATATATATATATATATATATATATATATATATATATATATATATATATATATATATATATATATATAAGATATATATATATATATATATATATATATATATATATATATATATATATATATATATATATATATATATATATATATATATATATAGATGCGTGGCTGAGGTATCTGTCCTGTCCTATTGAATAGAGCACTCTTTCATAGGTTTAAGTCGCGTATCTTTTTAGCTTGTCGTGGTTGAGTGGTAACACGCTTGTCATACCGTTCGCGAGGGCCCGGGATCTAATCCTGGTAAGTGAAGATTCACTCAAGGAGTTATTTTATCTATACAAATTGAACTGCGGTTTAATTGCAGTATTTATATATATACAAAGGTGGGCACCGTTAATGAGAAAGTTAACGTCGTTAATTTTTAATCGTTAACAAAAAATATTAACGACGTTAATCATTAAAGCGTTTATCGGTAAAGAATGTAGCGGAAGTTAACGTTAATCGTTAACGTTAACCGTCTTCACAATATGTAGGAATAGTAATAATTATTGTTAATTTCCTTTTATTATAATAATATCCCTAACAATATTAATAATGATATTAAGCTTATCAGACAAATTAATTAGGCTTTGACCTATAGCAGATGCTTTTGCCGCTTGCCGAAGAATACTTCCAAAGCGTAAATACTTTATTAATTAATACTCAATACCGGGTGTCCGTAAAAGAATTTCCCAGTTTCAATGCTTTATTATAACAGCATAATATACAATATCCATATCATATCATACATCTAAGTGAAGAGTAAGTTGCATAGTTTTGAATATGCACTTGCGCCAGAACGAGTTCCTGATAGGTCGACATACGCGCATGCGCGCATTCAGATGTAGTCTTCTTTAGTGCGTGCGCCACATACTGACAATGGCGAGTCCTGAGCGTAAAGCTTTCTGTGTCCTACAATTTGCTAAGTGTGAATCTGTAATTACGATTCAACGTGCGTATCGTTTATGGTTTAAAATGTGATCCTCCATGTGGCAAAACATTCGCCGATGGTATAGGCAATTTGTAACTAATGGATGTCTTTGTAAACAAAAGTACAGGACGGCCCAAAGTGACTGTACAGGATGTGAACTCGTATCAGGGCCTCGTTTCTTCATAGTCCTAAGAAATCCGTTCGGAGAGCAAGTCACGAACTGAAGGTGCCAAAAACGACGGTGTGGAAGATGTTAAGGAAACGTTTACACATGCGTGCATACCGGTTGCAGTTTGTACATGCTTTAAAGCCCGACGACTAGGCTCTACGGTTTACCTTTGCCTGTGCAGTGTTAGGTCGAGACGATGACCTTCTAGATCGTATAGTGTTTAGCGATGAGTCCACCTTTCATCTCAGGGGTAAGGTGAATGCCCATAATGTTCGTATCTGGGGTCTGAAAATCTGCATGAACTTGTAGATCTCGAACGTGATTCCCAAAGGTTAACTTTTTCTGCACCATATCCCGACGCCAGGTCTACGGACCTTTCTTTTTCGCAGAAGCAACCGTAACAGGGGTCGCCTATCTCGATATGTTACAATAATGGCTCTTTTCACAATTATTAGAGGATGAAGCGGTAAACTTTATATGGCAGCAAGATGGAGCCCCTCCACATTGGAGTCACATAGTGCGAGCGTGGTTGAACGACTTACTCCCAGATCGTTGGGTTGGTCATAATGGTCCAGACGACAGAGCTCTATATATCTGGCCCCCCCGGTCCCCGGACTTAATGCCATGCGATTTCTTCCTATGGGGCTGCCCAATTATACGCCGAGTTGAAACGCAGAATTGAACATGCCGTTCCTTCCATTACTCCGGATCTGTTAACCAATGTTTGGGAGGAATTGAATTATCGGCTGAATGTATCCCCTATAACGAAGGGGGCACATATTGAACATATGTAGGAAAAACTGTTCAATGACCTTCACTTTGATGTATGATATGCTGTTGATATTGTATATTACGCTGTTATAATAAAGCATTGAAACTGGAACATTCTTTTACGGACACCCGAGTAGTATATTATTTTAAAAATAATAGGATATGTCAACTTAGAATTTTAATACAAATATGTATATTTTTTATAAGTTACAACGCTTATGAGGCCTAGTTCTTATATTTTTCACTAGTCTCAAAAGAAGCAAGTTCAAGTAACTAACGAAAGAAGTTAATGACTCATTGAACGGGCAACAGTCACTATCTCTTTTTTCTTCAGCGAACCAATAAGAAATGAGAATACAGCAAAAGAAAAACGTCAAACATTTCTAAACGGGATAATAACCGTGTAAGAATAAACACATTTTGAGCCATTGAGAGGAGCGTTTAGGAAATTTTGGAAAATAAAGTTTGTTATCAAAATCGAATCTAATACAATTTGAAATCTGATAAGAAAATATTTTATAAACTCGTAAATTAAAGTAACGATTAACGGATGTAGGGAAAAATTTTAACTCGTTAATAGTCCGTTACTTTTTTCGAAATTAACGAAAGCGTTAAAAGTTAACGAAAAAATTAACGAGTTAATTAACGGATTAACGCTTTAACGCGTTAATGCCCACCTTTGTATATATATATATATATATATATATATATATATATATATATATATATATATATATATATATATATATATATATATATATATATATATATATATATATATATATATATATATTGAAAAGGCGCACGAAAAGCGCGAAAGTTATTTCACGATAAATGCGAAAACGGTTAAACACCTAAATTAAACTGAACGAAGTAATACCG
>JABUQX010045383.1:15000-32500 GCA_015478945.1 Trachelipus rathkii | reverse complement strand
TTTTTTCTTATTATTCCTTCAATTAATTAAATTAAGATAAATAATTTCTAATTATTAATATTTATTTATAGACATTATTATTAATAATAATTTATTATTATATAGGTTATAAATATATATATATATATTATTGATATAAGATATATATAAATAAGAAAAATCGGAATTTATTTTAAACATTTACTATTTGTATAATCAATAATAATAATCAATTTATATATATCTAATAATACTATTATAAATATCACAATAACTGATTATAATAGGATAATATCACGACCTATAATTTGCTTTTAATTAGAGGCACGAGATTAGTTACTTATAAATATATTTTATAATAGTGATTATAATAATTATAGCGTTTATTTAAATAGCGGCTTATAATTCTATAATAATTAAATAACTACCTATTTTCAATTATATAATTCCATTATTGAAATAAATCTATATATATTTATTATATGTAATAATATTCATATTTATTATGATACACAAATCTTTTACCACCAGCTAATAAAAATAAGTAGAAAATTATTTATATTCATAATGTAACAAATTTATAAATAATAAATTAATATAGTACATAAAAGATTAGATTAAAATATACATAAAATATATCTAAACTGGATGCTAGACTGCAAAGCAACGTGTAGTATAATCACGAGTATCAAGATAGAGTATCGAACTGTGATATAATAATATTAATAAATTAAATAATAATTAAATAATTAAATAATAATAATAATATAATAATAATTATAATATATAATAATAATATAAATAATAAATAATATATATACTTATTAATCCATAATAGTTTGTCCATTAAAACAAAAGTAGAGAACTTCGAATTTTCAATATAGAAAATAAATAATAATTCAAAAATTAACGGTAACTAAATTAATTATAATTCAATGTAATATGGCTATGCAAATAAATTAATAATTATAATAATAAAATAATATAATAATAAATTAATAATTAAATTAAATAATATTAAAATTAAATAATATTAAATATATAATAATTAATTATATAAATTATATCAGGCGCGATTTATATCAGATGGAACACAAGACGGCTAAGATTTATTACGTAACCGTTACAAATAATAAAAGACAAATATATAATGCAATAATAAATATATGTAAAATAGATAATAATAAATTCAAAATTACTTAATTTAAATAAATTATATCTAATTAAATAAAATAATGTTTTAAAATATTACATATATAACATTAATTATTACTGACGTTAATTTTACATAAAAATCATTTATTTCTTACGAAACATTATTTTTCATTAAGGAATACAATATGACTGTGGGACTAATCAATAATTATTAATAATTACAGAATAATTATATTTATCGTATATATGCATCTAGGCTTCTTCTCAAATATCATTTTACCCCGAGTTAAGATCCATTATATATATATTCTTCAAACACGTAATTTTCTTTTGCAATTTTATTTTATTGTTTTAGATTAGCTGAGGATGAATCAGCTTCTTATCCTCACAAAAAGTAAAGTGTTTGATTAATTCATTTTTTTTAATAAATTGTTTATCCATTTTTTCCATAATAGTTTCTGAGACTTTATAAAGTGTATATATATAGCTAAAGGAAAGGGGAATTTTATAATATTAAACATATGTTATGATTATAAACAGAATAAGATAATATAATATTGTAATTTTACATCTTATTCTAATATAGATAGCGAAAATAATGAATTTGTTATATTTTAAAGGTTCATTAATTGCCTATGTGGAGTTCTTTTTTTTGGAAACGAAATTTTTACAACGGAATGCTTCAATAAAGGTACGACAAAATATCAACTGGGCTCACTCATAGGGTTTCTAGCGACAGAAATAAGAGTAGACTTTTATATGCTAATAATCATCATGCATTTCTGCGCAAATTTGATTGGTGAAGGATGTGAACAGTTATATAATAATACTGATAAAGTGCTCGCAATTGATTCCGACAAATTTAGAGGTTACCTGGGCATGTTATATTAATATTAATTCATATTAATTGATCCCGAATTTCAAAGCGCATTTATACTATAAATATATATATATATCTATATATATATTTTTATATTCTAGGTTTATATAATTTAAAGGATTTCAGCACAACTGGAGATAACACGATTATATAATTACTATATTATAAAATATTATATAATATATATATAGAGTTTGAGTTAATATATATATATAATAGACTGAGAAAAATTAAGAACTGAATTTAATTTTTTATCACATTTGAATCAAGTGAAATTCCATTTCAGCAATCCCAATGGATAAACTCGAAACAATACGCCTTACGCACACAATATCTATATAGCAATATAACTATATATAATATTATTATTATTATATATTTTATTATATAAATATAGATAAATATATAAAAGAATTCTATTATTTATATAATATATATATTAATAATATAATATATATATAATATATATATATATATATATATTATTATATTAATATATAATATATATATATATTATATATATATATATATATTAATATATATTATAATTTAAATTTAATTATAATATATATATTACATAATATTTATTAACTGAGATTATATATTATATGAGAAATAATATACACTAAAATTATTAATTAAATAATTTTTCTTCCTTTAAATAACAAAATTATACCTAACGATTAAATATATATATATTAATATATATATATATATATATATTAATATAATATTATTCTTAATTATATATAATAATATATATATATAATAATATACATATATATTTGGCACTCGTGCCTGTGATGTTGCGTTACAGTTTATAATGGGTGGAGGTTGCCGTTTTGAGCCCTTAATTTTTATTGCTATCTGAATTTTAAAATATTTGAGACTATTGTTATATTCAAAGTTTCAACTTATTATGGCTAAATTAAATCTTTCATCGTGAGGAGCAAAAAAAAAATCTGAGTTAAATCGATATTAATTTGATATAATCGATATAATCATTTAATCGTGAGACCCATCCCAAATACTAATATATCATTTAAATAAACAAAAGATTATGTTTGAAAATTGAACAGCAGAGAAGTAAGTAGGTGTAATTTTGGCAAACTTTGAAGATGATTTGTATTTAATTCTATTTGACATTTTGATAATGACTAATGATAATAACAGTTTACTTGACTTTTAACACTATTATAAATTTATTTTAGAATGAATAGTTGCGTAAAATGTAATATGAAGTGTTCATAAAGCAAAATAGTTAATTATATTTTTAGATTATAATCAGAAGATAACCAAAACTGTGCACCAAATGGAAAGAACAATTTTTAGGTTATTTAGCCACTTTTATGTCGGTAACAAAGTTCGAACCAAAAAGAACGTTCTTCGCTTTTTTTGCAAGTTATTGCAAGTAATTATTATTAACCGTTGATTATGAACCTTTATATAGATTAATATATATATATATATATATATATATATATATATATATTATATTTAATATATTATATATATATAATATTTATATATATATATATATTATATATATAGTAAAATATCTGTGTCTACCACGTTCGGCCGTTCATAATGACAGAGAGATTAGATTGGAGGGGCGAACTAGTGAGGCATGATCATAATCTAGTTTTAAGGAGGAGAGAACTTAGGGATATGCCAGTAGTGCAATGTATGGTTAGGTGCGTACTTGGTGCAATCTATAATCCAATTAGGTAGCTGGTGAACTTGGGGGATTACATAATCAATTAAGGTTTTAGGGAGAGCAATTTGTGAGGCATAAGTAAGTAGTATAGGTTAGAGGGATAAAGTTAGGGTTAGAGGTAGAGCACAGAATTTATTGATAATAGTATATGATTAAATAATATGATATAAGATGAATATGAGAGTATAATAGTATAAGAGAGATATATATAGATATATAGTATATAATATTATAGAATAGAGAGTAATAAGAGTAAGTATGATATATATAAGGAGAGAGAATAGTAGAGAGATTGTACACAATGATAGACGACGAGAGAATCAGTATTGACCTCGCAATATTGGAGAAATTCTGTATCAGTATGCAGGGGGCCAAAAAAAAATAAAAAAATAAATAAAAAAAAACTTACACATTTGTGTAAAGAAGAACAATTAAAATAAAATGGAAAGTAAAACGCCCTCTACTATCGTAATCCTATGCCATAAGCATGCAATATTCCCCTCAGGATTGGGTATTGTGCCACAGAAGACCTCGGGATTTATAGAGAAGATGATATAGGCGGGGAAAATAAAAGATAGAAAGGGGCAAGGAGCATTCACAAAGAAAAGATGGTCGCGTCTGGAGAAAGAATTATAGGAGATGGTACCACAACGAGTGATCCCTTAGAGATATCTCCAAATATTCACAAATTCCTAGTCGAGAGTATTTCATGGGAGAGAACAAGGCACTCTTGTATTACGAGAATCGTCAGGCACGCAAGATAGGATGTCTCGTCACGGAATGCGATAGGGCTAATTTTTCACTCGAGCACATCAATATCGTAAATACCTAAGTATATACACGTGAGATAAGGGAGAGCGCGTACGTATGCACGAACGCATGAGCAATATTGATGGAGCGGCTACAAGAGTGATAAGGGTCAAGATAAAGTTACTCGTGTGTGGTATTGACGATCATTTGTTTTATATAGTCCGTTTAACTGTATACACTTTAATACTTCAACTCGTATGTTTAAAACGGAGAATGGAACGACAAAACACCACTGCTCAATATGGGAACACGTTCCTTTCACTGAGAAAACGAAGGAATAAATTACACCTTATCTATTATAATATGAGAAAGACAATCTAGCAGCAGCAGATATAGAGAAAATAGTTATTCTCAGCAATGGATTTCACCTGAATCACTTAGCAATCTATATACAAGAGAAATCTCCTTGCTTTTTTTTTGAGGCCTATTATGAGCTAACCGATTTGTGATGCGTGAGGGTCATTTCCTAAGACAATTCCACTATTTATGTTTAGGTCCTAGAAGTTATGTTTGTTTTACGGGTAATGACATTAGAGCCGTCAAAGGGAATAGGAAAGTTGGGAGGTATTTGAGAGAGGGGAATATGAAGAAGTTGAGTTTCCAAGAGTTGAACTTCAACAACTACATTCCAAAGATTACGGTTTACCGCACACCACTGAGCAAATTCCGACCCAATAATCGGCAACGAATTGAATCAGAAGAGCTGTAGACGAGAGGCCCAACTCTAGATATAAAGGAGGGAGCACAATAAGGATATGGTAGTGAGAGAGAGGAGAGATTGAGTACCATCGGCATAAGGAGTGAACAGAGTTATGAAGTGCAGCATAAGAGAGATCGTTGAATGAAAAAGAAGGAATAAAGTTGGAGAATAAAAACAGAACCTTGAAGGACACCACAATTAATAAGAAAGGAGAAAGAGTTTGCTCCATCAACAAGAGCTTGAAATGGAACGATCTGAAGAAAACTAGAAGCCAAGAGTAAGCAAAGCGAAGAGTGAAAAGTCCAATAGTGGAGGTGTAGCTTAGAGAGTAAGTGACGTCATAGCCATATCCTGTCAAAAGCTTTACTATTAAATGTCAAGCTGCTACCACATCCGTATAAAGACATCCTCTGAAGCACGATGAGACTAAGCAACGTCCACCAGTGAAATCTTAAGGGCAGAAGACCCATAAGATGATACGGAAAGGAATATCAACCCAAGGTTTGTCTTAGCCAGATCCGTCTGTAAAGCCAATATCTGGGGGAACGATAACTGACACACGAAGGGAATGAGATTCCTATATGATCGAGAGGAAATGAGATTAAGCTAGAGTTTCAAGATATTTAGATTAGTCAATAATACCAGAGTATAAGGCAATTAGGAAAACGATAGTTTAAGGAAGGATCAGAGAAGGTCTTCTTTTTTGGTGTGGATTGAGAGCTTATAATAAAAGGTTACGCGCTTACCAGCATTCGAGGAAAGTGTAGTATTAAGGCATAGGGAGTATGAGTTGAACGAGGACAGGCGCCAAGCTCAGAAGCACACTCCTTCCAAAACACGAGGTGGATACCAATCTGGGTCACCTGGATCTCCGGACGTTCAATAGATCTCAGTATCTCATGTACTTCGAATCATGAGTAGATGACAGGTAGAGACCATTGGAAAACACCTGATGAGGGGATGGAGGCAGGAGGAGGGAGCCCAGAATCGTCCATGTGGAATTAGATGAAAAAGCAAGACCAAAGAGATTAGGCACTTTTCTAGAAGGAGTTGTTAGCAATAGAACGTCAGAACGGATAACGGAGGGTGGAAAGTGCAAGATTTACAGGAAGATTAATTATGAAGATGTATTTTTTGTGGCATATGAGGCCTAGAAAATTTTTATCAGAAGGAGATCAAGAAGGGTAGCACAACTTTCTTTTAGTGAAAGAACTCTTGGCCGATCCGAATAATAGTCCTCTCTCGGCATCGCATTCGGGCAGAGCGAAATTAGTTAGAGTAAAGGAGAACGAGAGTTCTTTCCAGCCCTATAAAGCACAAGATGTCACGCTCTATGGATGGCACGAAGAAACAAGAGAGCATCGAACCAATGGATTATGGGGAGAGAGATATTTAGTGAAGATGGAGAATGAACAATGGTTACATGAGCCATCCGTCGCCAATCCACAGCCTCCCCTTTTCACTCCAGAAGCCAACTACGGCCGCTATCACTCACTTCCGGAACGCACAAATATATCATTCCAGCGATAGTTGGCCAAAAGTGACGCCATCGCATCCATATCTAGACCCGATTCAAGAGCGTCACAGACCAGACAACGTTCAGCCCTAGGCGCATGGGCGTGACGCTCGCCCTCAGGTACAGACAGCTGTATAACACTTTACGAGCACCACAACACGATTGCTCGGCTCAGCTAATCTACCGTGTGGGAGGAGAAAGTTGCGTGTATTTGTAGCTCAGCCCAAGCGAGAAGGATGGTCGAGCATCACAATCAACAGTGTTTAGATTGGTTAGGACGAATCTGGGCACTGTCGCTGTCAGGTCTTATATAATCAACATCTGTCTCCAGATCGTCTCTACATTTATACTGCAATGTTATAGCTTCCCTTCCCACGTGATCAGTATGAGCAACGCAGTTCCCCAACCACTCAGCTGTTGGGTGTACCTCACCATCCCCCGATTGAAGTCCCTAAGTAGACGACTTCGGCAGTTGGATGAGAAGAAGTAAAAGTCTCGTAGCAAAGTGTAAGCATAATTCTAAAAAATAGTCCAGAAAATATGTTCTATTAGTAAATCAGCAGCAGAAACACAAGATATATGAGTAGTAGTAGGAGGGCAGATTTTAAGCCAATAGTACATCGAAATTAGGAAGATATCGAGCATTTTCGAGACGTGTTCAGGATATTTATTAGTTAATTAGTAGGATTCAGTCTCCACCATTCAGTCGGAAAATGTTAAAATAGGTTTACTTTTTGAGATGTTTAATCTCTTAGACTCTGAATCCTTGGCAAGCTGTGTGTCTCGGAAAGAAGTAAAATATTAGGATGCACAACAGGTAAAAGGTGGTGTTCACACCAGATTCATTGAGACATGATGCTGAAACGACCACGGAAATCTAGCCAAATCAATACGACAGCCCGCCCTACATGCCCATCCCTTACCACCTCTCTCTACCTCACCGAGCACGTGACTCACCAATTGGCAAAAATCCCTTTGAAAGAAAGTTGCAAACCGATATATAAATAAAAACATATATGTATAAATAATATATATATATATATAAAATTAAAAAAATATATATACTAGATGCTAAAACTAAAACGAACATGAAGAAGAGTCAAAACCTAAGTTTTAAAAACGAGAAAAACTTAGAATTTATAGATAAAAATAACAAAACTAAAAAAAATTATGAACAATCAAATGATCTAATAATAATAATATCAAAATAATAATAATAATAATAATAATAATAATAATAATAATAATAATAATAATAATAATAATAATAATATAAAAATAATATAATAATAATAATAATAAAAATAATAATAATAATAATTAATAATAATATAATAATAATATATCATTTATTAATATCATAATATGTAATAATAATATATAAATAATAATAAATATAATAATAATAAAAATAATAATAATATAATAAAAACAACAATAACAATAATTAATAATATAAATAACAATAATAATAATATAAATAATATAAATTTAATTTAAATGACAACATACGTAGACACTAGTATTAAAAAAAATAAAAAGATAAAACAAGATAAAAAATTAATAAAAATAAAAAATTATACCTTTCCACAGCCTAAAAAAACATATATACAAAAAAAAAGATTAAAATTACAGTAACAAAGAAATTAAATCAAAAAAAAGACAAAAAAATTAAAAAAAAAAAAAAAAACACTTCAATTGATTATAGCACTATAAAAAAAAAAAAAAAAACACTGGTAAATAATAATAATAAGATTAAAAAAAAAACACCTAACAAGCTGAGAACACAAAAATAATTCGTAATAAATAAATGAGCCAACTGCCTTCGCGAAACGGAGCTCCACAGCAACAATTGAATATTTCTTTATTATGTAATAATTTCGTTTATTTGACCAACTTTCCAAAATAAAGCAGAAAGGAGCGTAATAAAATTTTGAGGCTTCACCATTTACCCCTTTTAATCAATTTAGAATTTATATAAATTCAAATATATAAATCTCTCAATGTAATCAAAAAAAATTTTCACAATTTTAAAATTTCGCAATGTTCTTCGACTCACAATAAATCCAACACCGAAGTGGATGTGGATAAAGTGAAGAATCCTCGAGAATAAAACTCTTCTTCCACACTTGTGGTTTCAAAACACTATCTTTTGGTATAATATATGTACAATTAACTCCCTTAAATCAAGATTTTATGAGAATCACAGTTTAGAGAGAAATTAATAGAGAGGTAGAATAGTAAATGAAAATGTTTTGTCGGAGTCAAGAGGAAGAATGTTCTGACTTTCGATCAAATTGTCATATAATAACCCATAGGGTTTTCTTTAATGCTAGAACTGGCGGAATTTCGTTTTACCAATTTACGTATTTTTGTAGCAGTTTAAAGAAAGACCGCGGCGAGGCATAAAGGCAAATAGACCTACGACCCACAGAGATGGTTATGAAAACCATGTGTAAAAAATAAACAATAAAATAATTAATGAAATGAAACACATTCAACTATATCCTGCTAAATATATCCAAAAATTTAAGCCATAATATATAGATTATATTTTTATAGGTAATTGTTTATTTATACGTTTTGTAATAATAATTTGTAAAACATTTTTTGTAAATATTTTTAGATTTAGGAAAAGTTTAATGAAAATTTTTAAACAGGTTTAGGAGAATCATTAGGAAAAAAAATGGAGAATTGTTTTGTAGTTAATTTTTATCAGTTTAAATAAAATTTAAACAATCGTGGATCAGGCAATTCTAAAATTTTTTGACGTACAATGTTTGTAGTTAATTTTTTTTCAAATACATATATATATTTAGTTTCGTTTTATTTAAACTATATTAATATAATATATTATAATTAATATATATATATATATATAATATATATATATATATTTTTATATATATATATATATATTATAATATAAGTTACTTTTATGATTTAAACTAACGAATACCCTAGAAGTAAGACCTGACAAAGATATCAGTGAAGTCCGGGGCTCTATACGGCCTCTAGGTGACGATCGAGGGGGGCTTATTCGTCCCCCCTTCATGTCCCCCATTGGCTCGAGCCCCTACTGGAAATATTGTTTTTTTAGGTGAGGGCTCTGAGAGAGCCGAGAATGGGGTGGAGACAGAGTGGAGGGACGAAGTCCCTACCCGTCGTCACCACACTAGAGGCGAAGAGACCCCCGACTCCTGATATCTATGCGTTCTACTCTAGGGTATTCGTTGTTTTAATATTCATAAAACGATTTATATATTATTATTATATATATATATAGATATATATTACTAATTTAGTATATATATATAATATATATTATATATATTATATATATATATTACACTCTGATAATTAAGCTTTATACGCGATTCCAAATAGGTAATTGTTGTTTCTGTAATGTTATAGTTTTGTTGACTGATAATGTTCTCCTGGGCCCTGTCTGGAATTGATGCCAAAAACTGCATTTTTTATTCATCTGCTCTCCTCTCTCTTATATGACGCTGTATATATAGTTTATGCTAATGTTTGTACTAGTACATATTAAATATATATATACCTATATATATAACAATATTATATTAATATAATATTCATTTCAGAAGAATTGTAAAGACAGCTATTATATGCAACTATATTAATTTTATATATGAGAGATGAGAGAGAGAGAGAGAGAGAGAGAGAGTGAGAGAGAGAATAGAAGTAGTAATATAAAATTATGATAACGAGGATATTAGAATTTTAAAAAAAAACTATTAGGATTACTTTCGTTGGGCGAAAACGTCTCGCCTGTTTCAAATCATTAATTAAAATTAACAGCTATGTTCATAAAACTTTTATGATATATATATATATATATATAATATACCTAGCTATGTTCACATCATAGTAGACAGTATTTTAGGACTTTTTTTTATATATATATATATATATATATATATAATAATATTATATAATATATAATATTTTAATAAGAAATATTATATTTATTAATAATGTGATTGTGTGTGATGTAGAGGTGATGATGTGTTTTGTGTTTCCCTGAACAGTTCATGTCATTTCAAATAATATAAATTTAGTCACACTTGACTAATGAACCTTATTCTTCTTAAATAACTCTAGAACACTGACCAAGCTATCAAAAGGCGGCAAAATTAACAGTTTTAAACTTAACTGTATGCGGCAATATTATGCGCATATCGAGCCACATATTTTTGTAATTTTTCTAAATAAAAATGGCAGGTAGTTCTTATCTGATAATACAGTCAAAGTGTCTTCAGGGAGTTGCACATATAGCAAACAATTCATATTACTTTATTGTGACTGTAATTATCAATGATGAAATTATATATATGCGACTATTATATATATTGACCATAAATGGCTCTTGCCCATTGCTCAAAAAAATGCCCAAAATGTGAGACTGAGATTGTACATGCTGTAGATAGTAAGAAATGATAAGCATTTAGATTAACTAAGAAGGAATAAGAAGTGCTTCCTCAACAAAATCAATATGGAAGTTAAATGATCTGAAACTTGGAAATCTCAGTTAAAAGGGTACTTTTCTTTTGAAAATGCAAAATTATCGATATACCTCGTGTATTTTAGATACTGAGACAATGCATTTGGTTGGAAAACTATGGTCCTAGTACAATATACACCTGGCACTATGGCCAGTTGATCTGGAGCAACTATGACTAGGCTACTATTTTCTTTTTTTCTTGACAGTCTGCTGAAATCGCAACAGTGCTCGATAAATACGAAAATATCCTATTGGGAATATTTCACTGAAACTTTGCCAGTCCTGTAACTTTTTTCCTAAGAACCGACATCTTATTGTTTTTCTATTTTCTTCGCTAATTTTTGCAATGTATCACGGTTTCTGTTTAATTTGTACTTTGTTATAGACACCTTTAGCACGTATTAGTAACATAATTACCCCTCCTTTTTCAATTTATCTACTGATACAATATGTTCCATTCTATTTCTGCTTTGCCTCTTCACACCACTCTTTTAAATAGCGTTTCGCATTACACTACAGCAATCGGGCATATAAATATAGATAGTAATATGTTAGTGATTAGAAAATATTAATATTAATATATATATATATTATATTATATATATATATAGTAGCGTTATATTACTATCAAAATAATAGTTTACTATATATATATATCATATATTATATATATATTATCATACTTTTTTTTTTTATGTTTTTTTTTTTACGCAGTTGTCCACCTTGTAACACTTCCAAGGGCCAGAGCCTCTAATTCGAAGGAGGGGGATATGTACGCACGCACTCAGAAGTATCAACACAACAGCTACACACAAAATTATAATATATATATTATTAGTATTAAATTACTTTTATAATAAATAGAATTATTAGGATTATATATAACCCTTATATATATATAGTAACTATCTAATATTAATATAATATATATAATATATATATAATATACTTATGTATATATATATATACAAAATTATTTATTAATAATAACTATTATATATATATATTAGTTATATTTATATATATATAATATATATTATATATAATAATATATATATATATATAGTAGTATATATATATATTATATATATATATATTTTTATATATATATATATACTATATATTATATATATATATATATATATAATATATATATATATGATAATATATATATATAATAATATAGATATAAGATCAATATATATTATATATATATATATAGATTATTATAAGTACATATTATATATACTATCAAAGCCCTAATACCAGACGAAAGATTGAATCTTTTTAACCCGCAACTTATCTATAGTAACTCCTTGGTGTTCACTGAAACGTATTTTAGTGTTTTATCGCTTAATATTTTCTTTATTTAACACGTTACCCTAACTTTTCAAAATCTAGAAGTTTTAAGAATAAATTTTTTGTGTCCATCTTTTAAAACTCATTTTTTTTAGTTTTAAAATATTTACTCCTACCGTCTAAGTTTTTAAATGCTCCTTTACTTTTTTCGTCTTTTTAGTTTCCACTTACTTTTAAAGTGAGGTTCATATTGTAATGTTCCATATATCTAACTATCTTAACTAGTTTACAATAAAACATTTGAGTTTCCCAATATCTGCTTTCTGTTTGACCTAGTATTAAAGTTATTATTCGGTTATTGTTTCTTGTCTCTGTTAGAGGATTTATGTGTGTACACGTGATCGGGGATTGATGCAGCATTTGCCGTGCATGACCGATGAGTGGACGGGAGTTCTCTATTGACTTCTACTAATACTGTCCGTGGCCTTTATTGACGGGCATTACTTTTTCGAAGCATGAGTGGAGTAGTCCAGCCTTTATAAGAATTCTAGCCTTAACCTCCTTAGTTCTGTCTAAGTTCTTTCTCCAATAAACTTAATATCTCCAACTACAATTTTTTTAACAATTTCCAACTAAATGGTGGAGTCTATTCCTATATCAACATTAACACTCCAGTAACCCGTCTCGAAAATCTTGAATCTTCTAACTTCGATATTCTGTGGCTTAAGATCTCTTCCCTACTACCATTGTAAAATTAGTTTTTTTACTGTAATGCTACTATCACTTGTTATGACTTGTTTTCTGCTGACTGTTTCTTTGTGATAAGACAGGATTTTATTTCGGTCCCTTTTTAAATATTAATATGTGAGATATTTCTCCTCCGAGGAGAACTAGATCTTAATTCTTCTCCCATAATCCTAGGGAACTTCAACATACCAGCACACTGAGTGTTGTGCTCTTTTACTCATACTGAAACAGGTGGCAAGGAGGCAAAACAACTCCATATTTTCAACGATCTGGAATAGTTGATTAAGGAACCAACATACATACTAGATCGTCCTAACCAATTTTTGATCACTCTTGGAATGAATAATCGTTCAAAAAAAAATATATTAATACTTTGAATGTTCGTTTATAGTCATTCTTCTTCTAGTTGCAAATACACAATTTTCTCTCCTATTGGCACTGTGACCACATTCTTGTAGCTCTTAATTATAACAAACAGCCATTCTCTCTCAACAAAGCTTCAATATCACCTGAATTAAAAGTACTTTTCTAAGCACTTTAAAACTGAGGGCTAATTGGAGGATGGGTGGGAGATGAGGAGGCTATTGTCGTTCCTTCTTTGTTACATTATCAATTGGTAATGAATCCTGCTTTAAAATCTCTCGGATGTCGCTTCAGTGAGACTGTGTTATAAAATAGTAGTGGTCCGTGTATTCTCTTGATGGAGAGCAGTTATCACATTCATAGCTTCAGCACTAAAATATCCATACCTCACTCTAGATCCGTTGTGCGTATGACACTATGTTCTCGTTCCTCTTTATCCGACAGATATAATGCCTGATTGGAAATAGAAAAACTTTTCCTTCTCCTTTCACTTACAGCTAATTTCGTTCAGTCCGGAATCATTGCATGGGATAATTTTCGTCCGGTCTTAAGCCGTAGCTTTCATCAATAAGAAAGTGTAGCTGACCTCTAGGATCTCCTGATATTTTTTTAAGACCTTGTCAAAACATCTCTTAATATCTTCAGTAAATCTGCCTTTCTCTCTTTCTATTTGGTTATGGATGGATATGTTGTCTAACGGTTCTTCTGAGTAAAGGCTAATCTTTCGGCCTCATCTTTTCCATCTATTTCTACGCTATAACCGTATTACCGGCAGCCCCCTTACTACTACCTGTCTCATTCTCGCGAGTATCACAATGACTCCTCTTGTGATCACACACAGAATCATAATCGTGCATAGAGCACCTACCTGAGATCTATGAACCGGCAGGAACAGCTAGTGACCCTCGTTGAACTATGCATTCCTGACCCCTTTATTTGAAGGGAGTGTGACTTCTGAGTTAGGCGCAATTCTCCTCTTTCGGCCATTACCCTCATGTAGCCTAATTTGATTAATGCTTAGAAGACACGCATATTCTCAATTGATCCCGAAGAAAGAAATTCTCTACGAACCTTTCAGACTATCGCTCAATATCTCTCAGCATTTCACATTTTCTTTCTTCAAAATCTTTTCAACCTTATTAATCTGCATTTCCTGAGTCATCTTCACTGTCCATTAAATTCATTTCTAGCTGATACAGTTATAGGTTTCTGACTTATATGAATGAGAAATCTTATATCTCCTTACCTAGTAATGTCTCTCGATATCTGATAGCTATATGACGTCACTCTGACTCACTCTCTAAGACTCCCTTCTGATTCGGTACTCTTACCTATCTTTTATCCCATGTCTAGAGTTTCTCTCGGATCGCCTCGCATATTGCGCACTTGTTGATGGAGAGCCCTCTTCTCTTTCCTGTTAATTGTGGTGCTTCGCAAGGTTCTTTATTAATATCACTTTTATTCCTACTTATTTCATTTCTATTTTTCTCATCTGCCACATCTAACTCTGTTTCATTCTTATGCCTATGACATCAACTTTCCATTCTTCTACTCATTTCAAATCTGCTCCCTCTTTTCCTTCTAGAATTGCTTCTCGAACTTCAAGCTTCCCGATTCTTAATTCTAGTGGATATGGGGACGGGATTTCCTGGTGGGTTATCCGCAACCATGTGATAATCAACTCTTTGAATACACAAAAATTCTTTATATCTTCCATATTAAAAACATATTCCAACTATCCTATTCTATTTATAATGGCTCTCTAGCCGTCTTCACACCTGTTGAATTATGCTTATTTAGCTTATGTTCAAGTAACCACGAATCTATGCTAATCAACAAGGTGAGTACGAGAGACCATTAAATAAGATAAGGATAGTTGGAATATGTCTTTTAGATGGTGAAGATAATAAAAGAATTTTGTGTTTTCCAAATAAGTTGAATTTCACATGGTTGCGGTTAACACCCACCAGGTAAATTTCCGATCCAGATCCCAAGAATAGAATCGTGAAGCTGCAGTCGAAAGAAATTCTAGAAGGAAATAGAAAGGGAGCAGATTTGCAAATGAGTTAAAAGAATGGAAAGTATGAAGTATCTCATTGGCATTATATAGAATGAACAGAAGTTAGAGAGATTTAGCTGAGAAGACTATTAATGAAAAGTAGGAATAAAGTTAGAGATGAGAACAAACCTTACGAAAGCCACAGCACAAATATAACAGGAAAGGAAAGAAGGGCTCTCCATCAACTCAAAGTGCCAGTATTATTTTTTATAATTTATATTTTATATTATATTTATATATGGAGCGATCGCTCAGAGAGAAAATCTAGACTGGGATCAAAGAGAAAGAAGGACCGAACGAAGCGAGGCTTTAGTAGAGACAAGTGACGCAATGCCAATGAGCCCGTTCAAAGGCATAATCCATAGATATGTAGGAGATTAGGATAAGAATTTCACTAATTGATCTTGAAAGTCGAAAACCATAATGGTAAAGCTTGAAAAGAGTTATGAATCAATTTAAATGATCCAAGTGAAAGTGAGTAGTTAAGGAGTAGTTTTCAAAGAATTTAGACAGAATACAAGTGAGAGCTATAGAGCGATTAGTTGAAATGATCAGAGATTAGGGCTACCTTTCTCGGGATCAATTAGAGAATATGCGCGCTTCCAGCATTAATCAGATATTAAGGCAGCAGAGGGTAATGCGAAAGAGAGTATGCGCCAACTCAAAAGTCACACTCCCTCAAAACCAAGAGAGGAATGTGCTGTCCGGGTCACTAGCTTTCCTGACGTATCTATAGATCTAGGGTCTCATGCATATGATCATGTGTGATCACAAGAGGAGTCATGGGATAAACCTGAGATATATGAAGAAGGAGAGAAGGGGGAGCTGCGTAATCGTCCCTAGGGTAGAAATTAAGATGAAAAGAGAGGCGAAAAAGAGATATGCACCTTTTCAGAAAGTAAAGCATTAAGCTACTATGATCCGCCATATACATAAATAGAAAGAGGAAAGCAAGATTTACTGAAGATAATTTAAGAGATGTTTTTGACAAGGATCTTAATAAAAAATATCAGGAGATCCTAGAGGGTCAGCACACTTTCTTTTGATGAAAGCAACGCTAACTGACGAATTAAAATATCAATGCAACGCTTCAAGGATGAACGAAAATTAGCAAAAGTAGAAGGAGAATGAAAGTTATTTCCTATTTCCATAGGCATTATATCTGTCGGGTAAGGAGAACAGAGCAGGTGTCATCCGAACAACGGATTTAGAGAAGAAAAATTATTTAAACGTAAGATAGAATGAACCTGTCATTCCCTCAGAGTTACGGCCCTATCTTTTTAAGCAGTCACGAAGCGACATCCGAGTTCAAAGACAGGTATTCATATATCACAATGATTATATGTAACATAAAGTATATATATGCTCAAAAGAACGCAATTGCCTCCCTCCCCACCCACCAAATTAGCCAGTTTAAAGTGTCTATGAAATGTACTTGTTAGGCTCTATCGGTGAAGCTGATTGGAGAGAAGGGTGTTTGATTGATTAAGAGCTACTCAAGAATCGTGGTCACAGGTGCACAAATAAGGAGAGAAAATTGTGGTATTTGCTACTCGAAAGAAGATGAAGCGGTGAAACCACAGGTCAGTATGTGTATCAAAAATTGTAAGACAGATCTAGTAAATAGTATGTTGGTTTTACGCTTATCATCTATTACCGATAGTTGAAAATAGGAGTTGTTTTTGCCTCCTTGCCACCTATGTTCAGTATGAGAAGAGCACAACCACTCAGTGTGCTGCATGTTTGA
>JABUQX010045383.1:2500-10000 GCA_015478945.1 Trachelipus rathkii | reverse complement strand
ACAAAACATTTTCCCTCCGTCTTTATTTTGCACGTTAAGGGAAAAAACTAAATAAAAAAAAAAAAAAGGGAAAAATTTTTTTGTATTTCTTATATAAAGTCCAAGAAACTGAATAACGTGTTATTAAAAATATGCAGACTATTTTATATATACGACGAAAGAATTGCCGAACTTAGAAAATTTTGTTAAACAGATGAAAACGGATTTTTTTTATTTTGCTTATTTTTAACGGTGACTTTTTAATTTTTTTTTTTTTTTTAAAGATTATTTAGTTTTATATTATTATCTCTTAATTTTTTTAATAAAAAAAACAATTATTATGCAGCATATTATATATATTATTATATATATATATATATATATAT
The DNA here is from genome assembly GCA_015478945.1 of Trachelipus rathkii. Classification (NCBI taxonomy): domain Eukaryota; kingdom Metazoa; phylum Arthropoda; class Malacostraca; order Isopoda; family Trachelipodidae; genus Trachelipus; species Trachelipus rathkii. The sequence continues at coordinate 9,635 of JABUQX010045383.1, read as the reverse complement.
ATATATATATATTATATAGATATATATATATATATATATATATATATATATATATATATATATATATATATATATATATATATATATATATATGTGTGTGTGGAAAGTCACTTAAAAAGCAAACACGTTCAATAGTGATAAATTAGCTAAATTAATGTATATCAAACGAAACTTTTAAATAAAAAAAAAAAACATTCTTATTTTTCTATTTGCCCTTTCAAAAGTAAATTAAATCAACAGATGAATTCTGTGTTGTGAACTATTTTAGTTTTTATTTGTTGCACGTTTATTGAAATTCAATAAAATTATGGAAGAACCTGTGTTGAGCGTTCAGTGTGTCTTTTCAAGAGATTAGTGTACGGTCAAGCAAGCAGATTTACTAGCTTATTTGCGATGTAAAAATATTAATTATGAGTTGAACCACCTCAAAGTGAATCATTCATTAAATTTCGTAGACCCTCAAACGAAAGCACATACCAACACCATCGAAAGCTAATGGGGCAAAATTGAAAACAAAATCCCAAAAACAGGCCGCTACCGTAACCATTTTACATCATATATGTTAGCTTACATGTGGAGAAAACAGCAAGCAAATGAAGACATGTATGAAAACTTCATAAAAGTAATAGTTAATAAACAAGGAATGTAGAGGTAACACCTAACGTGCCTACAGTTCGAAACGTAACCTAACATAACCTAACCTAACATAACATAACGTAACGTAACCTAACCTAACCTAACGTAAAGTAATCTAACCTAACCTTAACCTAACCTAACCTAACTCTTACCTAAACCTCATTTCCCCTTTATAACATCTATTTATGTATCATGGAGGGTACCTGCGAATTTTTTTTTTGATTCCCAACCTCCGTTCCGCCTTTGGCCGGTTTAACTAACTTTGTCCCTAAAAAATTAATATATTAATATATATATATATATTAATATAGATAATATATAATTATATAATATATATATATATATATATATATATATATTATATAATATATATATATATATTGGATGTTGACACTGCTACCAAATTTAAGCCTATACCATATTGATTACAAGTACCCACAATTTTTTTCAATACCGATACCGATACTTATTACCCCTATAAATGTTGCCCCCAATATTTTTTTTTTTTACAACCCCCCCTTTTTCAAATAACAAAACGATTTTTTGATTCCCCCCCCAATTCAGAGCACAGAACTACCCCACGCAACACAAAAAAAAAAACATTTCACCGTTGTGTATATATATATTATATAATAAATATTATATATATATATATATATATATATATATATATATATATATTATATCTATATATTACACAATCCACAAGGAAAACAAAAAAAGGAAGTTACCAAGCACTTTCGTGTTATTTGAACACTTTATCAAGTGTTACACCTTGATAAGAGTGTTGGATATACGAAAGTGCTTGGGTAATTTCCTTTTTTTTATTTTCCTTTGTGGATTTGTGCAAAAAATATATTTCTCGTGCAAAAGAGAATAAAATTTTAAAATATATATATATAATAATATATATATATATATATTATATATATATATATATATTATATATATATCTATAATATATATATATAATATATATAAATATATATATGAGAATAAAGACCATGTTTGCCAGACTTTGCAACAGCGAAAGGGGAAGGTCACACCTATAACTTTCTTTTTTCAGTTGCAGAGAGTATCAAACTGCACTAGCGAATAGAAAAGACGACTACCGAATAGCAAAGACATGATTTCTTACATAATGCTCCGTCATTATTCACCCTTTCTGCATCAGCTTTTTTGCTGGGTCTGTATAACAGAACTATTCGAATCCTCTTTTCCATTTCTGCTTTTCTTGGACTTTACAGCTCTCGTTAATCCCTATTCCCAAACCTGGGAAAGATCCGAAGATGACGGACAATCAAAGACCAATTTCGCTTACCTAGTCACACTTGTTAAATTAATGGAGAGAAACTGTTCAGCCGCCTTCTCCTCGACAGGCTTTTTCAAATCAGTTTGGTTTCCGAAAAAATCATTCAACCGCAGATTCCTTGTTAAAACTGATCATGGCATCCGGGAAGCCTCCTCAACTGGTGGGATGGTTCCTTGGTGTCTTTTTACCTTGAAAAAGCTTAGGACACAACGTGGAGAACTGGGGTTCTTCTTAAGCTCCACTCTCTCCGTTTCAGGGGACAGCGCGCTTCTTTTTTTATTAATGCTTTCTGTCAAATAGATCAGGTAAATGATAGGATTAACAGAGAAGCTCTATGGCAGGTTTGTTGATATATATGGTGTTGGTGGTGGTCTTCTGAAGTGGAGTCAAAAGTATGGGGTTAGTTTTTTAAAAACCGAAGTGAAAAAAAAGCGGTCTTATAGAATAAAATAGAGTTGAAAATGATTGTTTAAAATTTACTAGCTGAGTGAGGCAGGGACATGTGTTATATCTCCTTGGTTATTCAATTTTGTATATGCGATGCGGTTATGAAAAGAAATTAGAGGGGGGTGCACGTGTGAAGTGATAGAAGGAAAGAGTAGAAAGCGAGAGTGAGGTTCCCTACCTATTATCATGCGGATGGATTTGGTTTTTTTGGCCAATCTAAAGAGAGTTTGAGAGAATTGTAGAGGATTGGCACAATGTGGTAAAAGGAAGGGTTTGAAAGTAACGTGTAGATAAGAGTAAGGTTATTGTTGTGAGTGAGAACAGTCCTCGGTGTAAAGTTTGATGTTGGATGGGAGCAACTGGAACAAGTATTCTGAATTTAAATATTTAAGATATGTTGGATGTAAAGGGAAGGGGATGATGCAGAGTGTAATAGGTGGAATGGAATGGCAGGAAGGTGGCTGGGGCCAATTAAATCTTTGGTTGGATGAAACATGACTATAGTCTGAGGCGCTAGGGTTTCTTACATGATGCATAGCTAAACTATGGTTGGAATAGCAAAGTGTAGATCTAAAGTGCAATGTGTTCAGATGGACAAATGTTAAGGGTGTTAGGTGTGAGAAAGAATTGATAAAATGGAAGAAACGCATTAGGGAGTTGTGGGGGTGAAGAAAGAAGTAAATAAAGAATAAAATGAAAGTGCATTGAGATTGTTTGGGTCATATGGAAAGATAGATGATAGTCGGTTGTTAAAGCGGGATATAGTGGTGAGTGTGCTGGGAAATCGACTGGGCTGGAAGAACGAAGAAAAAGTGAATGAGGTAGTAAAGGAATGCCTGGAGGAGAGAAAATGTGAGTGTTGGCAGAGGCGAGGAAGAAAGGTGCATAATTAGTAACAAATGGCGGGTTTTATGAAGTATGGTTGGGGCCCACATTGCCAAGAAATGAACCCTACATTGACAGATGCCAGAGTGAGGGTCCGTCGCCTGCCTACGTGAAGCTCTAGGGGGATTTTTCTGACTACGGCGGGTTCTCACTTAAACGTTATAAAGGGGCAGTAAAGCTGGGCTTTCTCTTCGACTTGCGTCATTTTTCTTTTTTATTACTTTTCTTTTTCCAGTGCATGCTACGGCATCTTACCCCAGTCTTGGGAGAGAAGGTGGTGGTTGATTATACTCATATATATATAATATATATAATATACTATATATATTATATATATATATATATATAATATATATTATATAATAATATATATATATATAATATAGAAATTAGTGTTGGGCGCAGGCTGCGGATCTCTATTGGACTTTGCCAACGTCCGTGGCTTGACTAACCATGAATCTGTGAAATATCACCTCGCAAACTCTCTACCTAACATTTTTTATTACTGTCTGAGAACCAGCTGGCCAGGGATTATTTTTCAAATAAACTTAATATCTCAACTATATCTTTTTCTATAATTTCAGACTAAATGGTGGAAGTCTGAGCCTATATAAACATTAACACTCCTGTAACACGCCTTGAGAATCTTGAATCTCCTAATTTAGATGTTCTATGGCTTAAAATATCTTTCTCCCTAATACTACCATTATCTTGTGCTTCTTGCTACTGCTCCCCTAACGAAACAGATTTTCACCTCCTTTTTGATATCTACTACTGTCATGAGACTGTTACTCTTCCCATCCAAATGCTGAGATCCTCTATTTAGGGATTTCAAAACGTTCATCATTACTGAGTGGTTGGCTCCTTCTCATAACTGATGGCAGGTGGGGAGGAGGCCAAAAACATTCAGTACTCTTAAAGATCTGGAACAACTTATTAGAGAACTTACACATATCCCAGATCGTCGTAACCAATTCTTGAACACGCTTGATTTATGTTTCACCACTACTCCTTCTCGATATAAATAATCCACCATTTTCCCTCCTATCGGTAACTCTGAACCACAATCTTGTTAAGCTCATTAATTTGAAAACATTTCTTCCAGGCAGCACCACCATTTGCCCCAAACGATTTTCTGGCACTTTAATCGGCTTATTTTGACAGAATATCTCTTGCCAAACTATGCTTGAACTGAATCTTGCTTTGACTCGGAGGATGCTTCTCTCACTGCTGAAAAGGTAGGGGCCGTAATCATCGAGGGTATGAGCGGGTTCATTCCATCTTAAACTAAATTTTTTTCTCCACAAAATCCATGCTTCGATGGAGAATATTCTCGCTCCATTCAGGAGAGATACATTGCCTATCGCGCATGGAAAAGCTTTCGTTCTTCTATCACTCTTACTAATTTTCATTCTGCTCGGAATCGTTGCATAGCTATTATTATTCAACAGGCTAAGCGCGCTTTCACTAAAAAAAAGTGCGACAACCTACTTGGCTCTCCTACTGATAAAAATTTCTGTCTTCTTGCCAAATATATCTCTAATAACTTTTGTAAATCTGCCTTTCATCCACTTATTCGCTCTGACGGTTCTGTAGCTAACTCTCCATACTGAAAAGACTATCTCTTCGTCCTTCTTTTTTCATCTAATTCTACCCTGGACGATTCCAGCGTCCCTCCTCCTGCTTCTTCTCCTCTCAGGTTTCCTATGCCTCTTCCCGTGATTACGCATGACCGAGTGCATGGGATTCTGAGATCTATGAATGTCAGGAAAGCTATTGGCCCGGATGGCATTCCTCCTCGTGTTTTGAGGGAGTGTGCTTCTGAGCTTGCCCCTGTCCTCGTTCAACTCCACTCTCTATGTCTTAATACTAGTACATTTCCTCAGTGCTGGAAGCGCGCATATGTCCTGCCAATCCCGAAAAAAGGTAGCACTCTGATCCTTCTAAACTATTATCTTATAGCTCTCACCTGTACTGGTCTCTTAAAATCTTTGAAACTCTTCCTCAACTCTCATTTCCTGGATCATCTGGAGTCTCATTCCTTCTTTCAGATCATCGTATGCTCTCAACGTTCGAGGTCAACTGGTGACATATTTTCTATTTTTAAAATTTATTGTCTTTCTGCCCTTTAAGAACCTATGGGAGTCTTGTGTGGTGGCGCTCGACGTATCAAAGGCTTTTGATCGAGTATGGCATGAGTCACTACTCTCTAAGCTCCCTTCCTTTGAGTTTCTCCTTCTCTTTTGCTTACTCTTGTAAAGTTTTCTCTCTGGTCGCTAAACATCGACTCTGGTTGATGGAGCGACTTATTCTTCTTCTATCCTGTTAATTGTGGTGTTCACCAAGGTTCCGTTTTTATCTCCAACCTTAATTCAGCGACCTCTTTTACTCTCTACCATCTCTCAACATTGCTTATCCCTTCCTCGTTTACCTACTATATCCTCTCGCTCTCCAAATCATTTATATTCATTTAGAAGCTCAGAACTGATTAATTACACCCTTCGTGCACATAAACAACGCACTATTTCAAGTATACTTAGTCTCCCGCCTCTTTTGTAATACTAAAGTTAGTCACTCTATATGGACTTATATTCAGCTTTCCGATTATATATCATGCCGGCCTGGATGGGTATCTCCGGTGGAGCCGTATACTCTGCATACCTTGTCGTGAATATAAATTCAAAACTTCTCTCATTTTAAAAATATTTCAATAACTTCTTTTACATCTCCCTTCTCTCCAAAACACCTCCTCTATACTTTTCCATATTTTTTCTCGACTGTGTTATTCATGGTCTGTCTCACTAGTTTGAACAACTCATATATTATATTCTTGTTTTAAACAAATGAGTATCATAAATACTTGTGATTTTGAGAAACCTCTAATAATCACATAACGGTGCTAATAGGTGCCCTCAATAAAGTGGAAGCTGGGTAGTAAGTTTCTGTTCAGTTTGCTCATACTATATAGGTAATTTTTTTTTCTTCTGCACAGCTACTCCATGTTTTATTAATGACCTCTATTCTCGACCCTTTAGTTTGGTATAAGTAATCTAGTTCCTAGTCATATACTGGGTGGGCTATACGGCTCATCCCTATCTATTGGATTAGTGAGTTGTAAGTTAAAGCTAATAGAGACTGATAAAACTGTCCTACTCTACTATTCATGAACTCTCTTAACCCCTCTAATCTCTCTTGTCACACGTGACGCTGGACGCTAAGTATCTCTTTCCTATATATAAGTTAACTACTCAACGATAGATGCTCAATAGGGATGTATTGGCCTACTACTGACGGTACGTCTCCTCCATTGCCGGTACCTCGTGAAGATTGTCTACTCAGAGGCAGGCTTGATTTTATAGTATATACTGAGTAGCCATGCTTCTCGCATGAATTTTGCTTATATGATATAAGCATTCGAATATAAATCTCAGGACTCGTTCGTTGTTGAGTGAGTCTCATTCTATACCTAGACCAATTACTATAGTTTCTGTGGAAAATCCTTGATCTAATCTTCTGTTATTAATTTCCAGCTGTTATTAATCTTCTATCTCTTTAATTAAAAAAACCTACTGTCTCCGCTTAAACCTAAGTAGATTTACGTTAGAGCTGGCGGTAGTTATTTTTCTATGTAATAGATAGATTCCATGCGACGCTCGCGCATTATGCAATACCGTCTGAGCAGATCGCTTTTCCAGGTACACATGATTAATATACTCGAGTATATATATACTAAGTATCGTAAATATACAGTAAATTTGACATGAATGCCTTTTATTGCCCTAATCCTTTTTAGTTAATATTATAAAATGAAAAGCATACTAGTATATTGATAGTTTATATCCATCATATAACCAT
>JABUQX010045382.1:27500-32500 GCA_015478945.1 Trachelipus rathkii | reverse complement strand
ACTCCGCAGTGCATTAACTATAACCATAACGATACCATACATTAACACACCTACCATATATTATATATATACTACTACCAACATTATAACCAGCATCCGATACTACAAAACAACTCTTCAAACGACCTACATACACCATATATATAATATATATATATATATATATATATATATATATTATAATATCATATATATATATATTATATATATATTTATATATTATATATATTATATATATATACCTTATAATATATATATATATATTATATATATATATATAATATCATTATATAATATATATTTCTATCTCTCCAGACATAAACACATTCTTACATAAATAAAAATCAATATATATATAATATATATATATATATATATATATATATATATATATATATATATATATATACTGAACTATATATATATATATATATATATATTATATATATGTATATATATTATATATTATAAAATATATATATTATATATAATATATATATATATATATATAATATATATATATATATATAAATATTTTAAGGGTATTTATAAAAGCTGAAACGAAAAGTTAATTTACGTTGAATTATGAGAGAAACTCGAAGCTTTAAGAAAGAAGATTGAGAAAGTTCCTCTTCAGCCCCTCCAAAATGGAAAATCTCCTTCAAGAATGAGGGAAATCCTTATTGCGTTCTATCCAAGTCTTTTAATTTCTTATATGGCGTTCAATCCGACTTCTTAATAATTTTTAGCCGAATATATATCATCCAATTTCTCATTGTAATTCCAGATCAAGAACTTTCCAACAATACAAACAGTTAAATGCGTCCTGTTCTTACTCCTATATCGGATTATTTCTTCTTTATCCACTTGAGATATATAATAGTAATATATATATAATATATATATATATATATATATATATACTATATATATATATACTATATATTATATATTATAATTATATTATTATACTATTATATATATGAATATAAAATATGATATATATATACTATATTATATATATATAAACTAGTATATATATTATAAAACAGAGGTGGCACGAATGCCGTTACTACCGTTACTCGCGTTACTAACGGAACTAGTTTTTTCAGTAACGGAGTAACGGACTCGTTACTTTTTATTTCATGTAACGCTCCGAATAAGTTCCGTATTTTTTTCTTCGTTACTTTTTAGTCCGTTACATTTTGTTCGACTTTCTTGAATGCTGATAGCCAATTTGACCACCCCGATCAAGCTAAAAATCCTGTTATAATATATATATATATATAATATATATTATATATACTATTATATATATAGTATATAATAATATACTATATATATATATATATATATATATATATATATATATATAATATTATATATATATAATAATATATATTTAATATTATATATATAATTATATTAAAAAGAATAAGAGGAATTTGCATAGAATAATGAAAGGGATGGTCGCTCTTCGTAACTGATAACGAATGAATGTGACTTAGAGTGGGTGGGAACACTTCGAAAATCTGCACATAACATTGGCATAATGAAGAGGATGATAGTAATGTGTGTGTGGTTGTGGTGCCAAGGGCACGATGTCATTGAAAGGAGGAGGTAATGTTTACGAGCGAGAAGTTGAAGAATGGTAAATCGCAGGTATAGATGAAATTTACCCGGTGACAATGATCAAGAACGGAGGCAGGATGGTGATTGATTGGATTTGGAAGGGTGCTGTAACAAAATGTTTATGGAGAGCATAGTTTCCAAGGGATTAGAGGAGCCAGCATAATAGTATACCATTAATAATGGTAAAATGAGAAAGGGTAACTATAGAAATTTATTAGGGGAAATTAGTATTATTAATGTAGTAGGGAGAATATACACTATATTTTAGTCGAAAAGAGTGCGTCGAGTGACTGAAGGACTGATTGTGAAGAAACAAGGTGCTTCTAGAAGTTGCGTAAGAGGATGTGTGGATCCCAATCTTTACATTGAAAAAAAGGATTGAGAAAATGAGGGAGTAGAAGAATAAAATGTATTTAGTTTTTTTTTGGATTTGCAAAAGGCGTATGAAATGATTAATACGGAAGCTCAATTGGCAGGTGTTATTGAAATAGGGTGTTGGTAGGTAAGCTTCTGATGTAACCCAAAAGTATATATTGCGCGATAGTAAAGCGACATCCTGTGTAAGATTATATGGAGTTGAAAGTGATTTTTATTATTAATGAAGAGAGTGAGGCAGGGCTGTGCTATGTCTTCTTGTTATTCAATTTGTATGTTGATGGGGTTATGAAGAATTAGATGTGGGATGGCAGGGACGGTGTTAGAATCAGGGGTTGTGGATTCGTTTCAAAATTTTAAATTTTCCGACCCCGACTCCGACTCCACCCTTTTTCAAAATTACCGACTCCGACTCCGACCTTTTGACCGACTCCCGGACTCCGACTCCGACTCCGACTCCCGACTCCGACTCGACTTGCCACTCTCTTCAAAAATTACCCCGACTCTCCGACTCCGCGAACTCGACTCCGACTCCACAATCTCCGTTAGAATGATGGAGTATGGAAGAGATTGAAGGGTGCCCTATCTTTTATATGCGGATGATTTGGTTGTGTTGGCGATTCGCAGAGAGTTTGAGAGGGATTGGTTAGAAGAGTTGGATGTGATGTTAAAAGAAGATGTTTGAAGTAAACGTAGAGTAATGTGAGCAAGTTATGGTTTGTACAGGTGAGGACAGTCCTCGGGTGAAGTTATGTTAGATGTGTGAACAGCTGGAACAAGTGTCCGAGCGTTTAATATTTAGTATATATGTTGGATGAAACGGGTAACGGATGATGCAGAGTGTAGTAGCGAAAGTGGAATTGGCAGGAAGGGGGACATAGTGCAAAATTAAATCGTTGCGTGGATGCAAAGGGTACTAAGTCCTGAGTGCGCTAGGGATCTTACAGCAGGGTATGTTTTTTAAATAATAATGGATAATGTTAAATGATTTAATATACACAAACCAATAAATTGCTTAAGTTACCGTAATTAATGTCATATTGAAAAGCTAAAAGTAAGGGAGTAACGGAGTAACGGCACTTCGTTACTTTTCCTTTCAAAGAAATGGAATAACGATAACGCAACTACTTTTTTCCGAGTAACGGAGTAACGATAACGGAACTACTTTTTTGAGTAACGATGCCCACCTCCTGTATATATATATAATATATATATTATATATATATATAATATTATATATATATATATATATATATATATATATATATATATATATTATATATATATATATATAAATAATTATATATATATATATATATACTACTTATATATAATATTATATATATTATATATAATATATATATAATATATATAATACTATATTAAAGTAGGCATCGTTACTCAAAAATGTTACTTCGTTACCCGTTACTCCGTTACTTAAAACAAGTATCAGTAAAAGTCTAAATGAAGAGGCGTAAATTTATGATCGCTAAAAAAGATAAACATTTTAAAAAAAAAAAAAATCATTTTAATAATTTTAGGGTGGAAATGTAGATTATAAAGGATAATCTAACATAACCTAACCTAACCTAACCTAACCTAACCTAAATCTAACCTAACCTACACCTAACTAATCCTAACCTAACCTAACCTAACCTAACCCTAAGAGCTTTATAGGGCATTTTCAATTGATTTGAAAACTCCTCCTAATTTAGACTTGTGCCCAAGTATCTTCGTTACAGTTTCTCCGTTTCTTTGTAACGAAATGTAACGAAAGTTACAATTACGTTGTTTTTATCAGGGCTGCGGAGTCGTAAAATAAATTTTTCGACTCCGACTCCGACTCCGACTCCTTAAATTAAAATTTCGATTTGCGACTCCGACTCCGACTCCGACTCCACTTAAACAAAAAATTTCGACCTCCGACTCCGACTCCGACTCCACTTAAACAAAATTTTCTACCTTCTAATCCGACTACGGCTCCACCGTAAACAAAAAATTTTCGACTCCGACTCCGCAGCTTTCCGACTCCAGCAGTCAAATTCAAAATTTCGACTCTTGGACTCAGCTTAGTGAAAAAATTTTGGTTCAACTATTTTTTTTTCGCTTGCTTTTGAGAATAAAAAAATATACCACTTTTTCAATGAACCTAATCTCCAAATGTTTATACGGGTAAAAATACTAATGTAAGGACTAGATTTTGTAGCAGATATTCCGCATCCACATAATTCTCTACCCGCATTCCGCATTTGCATTCGCATAGCATGAATTTTGCGGATAGCGGGCATATAGTATCTATTTATGAATTATGAGACTAAATGTTCCTCAACTTTCTGTAACGCAAGAGGGTGTCAGATCGTTGGAATAGTAGTTGCCGTACATGCCTGCCTTATGCTTTCGAAAAACACAAAAGGTGGAAAGGCTTGGACAGTGATTAATAAATACGATTTTAGGTAATTGTATTACTCTTTCTTAAAACGTTTGAAGAGGTAACTAAGACTATTATCTCAAAAAATTCTTGTTTGCCAGCCGAGATTCCTCTTAGTGCAACGATGAAAGCTGTGCTAAATGCTGACTATTAAAAGTAAGTGACTTTCAAAGGTGACATAAACACTAATGCTGGAGATAGATAATAGATTCAAAATCTGCAAAACGACTTACTCATCTCAATTAAGCAACTTTTCTGGTTCCTAGATACAAAACCAAATTCTTGAACCACGTGTTTTCACAAAGGGTTAAAATTTATTTAGGATGTCTATGTGATTCGAAATGCTGCTAAAAGCCAGAAATTTCACCAGCCAATAAAAAGGAAAACATTGCAGAAACAGACAAACATTTACTATCTGTTAGCGAACACCCATTGCTGAATCCATGACCGTTCTTTTGGCTTCTAGCACCGATGAAGAGTCTTGTTCAGAGTTGTCAAAGGACACTCTGTCATTCGATTCGAAGATTATCAAAAGCGAAAAACTCTTGGATCGGATAAAGATCCC
>JABUQX010045382.1:12500-22500 GCA_015478945.1 Trachelipus rathkii | reverse complement strand
TATATAGTTAATCACTCACTTAATTTCAGTATCAAGTATTTTTCTTTAATTTTTGTTTTATGTTAGGATGAAGTTAGTTAGGTTCTAGTTAGTTAGTTTAGGTTAGGTTAGGTTAGGTTAAGTTAAGTTAAGCTTAGATTAGGTTAGGTTAGTTAGGTAAGGTTGGTTAACTGGCAATAACTAACCAACCAACCCTGTAACCTAACCTAACCTAACCTAACCTAAAACCTAACCTAACCTAACGAAACTTTTAAACAAGCCCTAACCTAGCTTAACTTAACCTTACCTAAAACCTAACACAACTAAAACCAAGAATTTAAGAAAAAACCTGAAACATAATTAAGTGGAGTGATTTATATATATATATATATAATATATTAATATATATAATATATAATATATATAATTATATATATAATATATATATAATATATATATAATATATATATTATAGTATATATATTATATTATAATATAATATTTATTATAATAATATATTATATATATATATATGGTTGAATTTTAATAATTTTTCATAAATTTTATTTTAAATAACATATTTAAGTTAATATATACGTAACTATAAACAAATATTTCATTTTTGAAAAATTATTTTATGTAAATTTAGCTGAAGCTAATGTCACTCTTTCGTGTTCGAACAAAAGACTATACTTATATAGATGGTAACAACGATATCCGATAACTTCGATTATTGGAAAAAACAATCGATATCTGATAACATTACCTCAAACCGGACAATTACCTAATATTTAAAAAAAAATAATTTTATAAATAAATAAATTCTTAAAAAATAAACAAATATTTACAATGACAAATATAACCAATTCTATAATGCATCTTTAATTACGTTGTGGTTTTAGCTCAGTGGTAAAACACTGAACTAGCATGCAAGTGGTCCCGAGTTCGATACTACCTCGTGAGAGTGAAGTTGTGTATTAGTCAGACGTCACGCATAGGTGGGCGGAGCAATAATAAATAACGTCATCAATTAATTAATCAAAATGTAGTTTATTAATTAATGTCATAAATTAATTAATTAACACGTTAAATAAATAAAGATCGTGAAATTTTTTTTATTTTTTTTATTTTTGGAAGTTTGTTTTAAACTTGTGCAAGCATGTGCAACCTTGTTGTAAGTTTGCAAAAAAAACTTGCTGCAAGTCTGACAGGTGTAAACTAGCATGTTTGATACATAATATAAATCACACTTGCGGAAATCCTTGGCAAGCTTATAGCAAGCTTGCAAGTTTGACGTTGCAAACTTGTTTCACATTTGAAACAAATTAAAAATGCTGTCTGGGATAATAAAGTAACGAGGTAACGAGTGACGGAGTAACGGACGAAACAAAGTTAAGCTTATAGTACGGAAAAGAAAATTAACGTTCGTTACTTTTTCACTGCAAAAAAAAAAAAAAAACAAAAAAAAAAACAAAAAAAAAAACGAGTCCGTTCATCTGCTTCTCACTCAAAAAAGTAACTTTGTTAGTCAAGTCATTTCAGACAACAAAAATTCTTTAAAGTTATTTTGTAACTTACACAAAGTACAATATTGCGATAAAGGGCATGATCCAATTTGTGGGTTTTTGGCTGGGCTGATCCCAGTTCAAGCGCCCACCAAAAATGACATAAAATTCGAATTTTCCGCCGATTTTGCACATATAAACACCAAAAAATGTAGCCCTTTTTTGCGCTCTAAAACGTTGTTTTCAGGTGTTTTTCTGTGACTGTAGTCATAACTTCAGAATTTTCAATTTTTCAAAATTCCATGTTTTTGACATTTTCATATCAACCTTCAGATTTTTTTGCGAAATGACTTCAAACTTGAAATATGCATAGATGGGTCCATTACCTACAATAAATATGTATTACATTTTCGAATTTTTTAGTTTTGTGCTCAGCGTTGTCCAATTCCAAACCATTTTTTTTAATTTTTGAAAGTAAATTGAAGAGAAGAAATGTGTGTGAAGATAAGTCAGATGAAAACATAGCATACGAGTATCTGCAATTACTTCGGCGATGAGATGCAGGATGCGGATGAGAATGTTCTCTCCAAAATTTTGCGAATCATCTCATATGAGGATTATTCTCGCACCTTACTAATATATATTAGATACTATATATATATATATAATATATAATAAAGATTATATATATATTAAGATATATATATAAGTATATATATATATATAGTACTATATATATATATATATAATATATATATATACTGTATATATTATAATATATATATTATTAATATATATATATATATATTTTATATATATATATATATATATATATATAATAATATATAATATATATATATTATTAAATAATATATATTATATATATATATATATATTTTATATATAGTCATATATATATATATAATTATATATATATATAATATATAATATATATAATATATATATATATATATATATATATATATATATATTATATAATTATTATAATATATAATATATATATATTATTACTAAAAGTAATTAATTTTATTACACTTTACTACATACATTTAATTCAATAGGTAAAAATAAAATATACCTATTTTCTTGAAATGAATTTTACGCTTTGTAGTTTTTGACGGATCCTCTTGATTCGTGATTTGCGCATCTGGTTTATCTTCTTTTATTCCGCTGAATCTCAGATTTGCTTAAAAGCTTCCCAATGTCGCCCTGTAATTGACAATCAGCCAATATATATATATATATAATATATATATTAATATATATATAATATATATAATATATATAATATATTATAATATATTATATATATATATATTATATTAATAGATATATATATATATATATATATATAATACACTATATAATATCATAATATATATATATATATAAACTTCGCAACTATAATCATAATACATATATCACCTACACTATATATATATATACATTAATATTATATATAATATAATATAACGTTACCAACTATATATATATATATATAGTTATATAATATATATAATATATATATAATATATAGTTATATATTATATAAATATTATAATATATATATATATATATATATTATAAATGTCAAATATATTAGACAGTTTATAAATACCTAAGATAATAATAATAATAATAATATTAATAATAATAATAATAATAATAATAATTAATAAATAATAATAATAATAATAATAATAATAAATAATAATTAAATAATATAATGTATTAATATATTATATATAATATATATATTATGTGAAATTATAAATTCATAAATTTGTTCCATTAATTATATTTATTTATTATAATATAATATATTTTAAATATTAAATTTATTTTTGATAATATATAAATTAATTATTAAGAATTTATATATTATTTAAAACAAAATATTTAATATATATATTTTCGAAATAAAATGTTAATAATGTCAGGAATAAAACTGAAATATTATTTATTATTATATATATATATATATATAATATATACTATATAACTATATAATACTACCAAAACAACACTCATGATACTATATATATACAACCTATTAATAAACATACTACCTATATACTATACACATTACGCAACTACTAAACATATACTACCATAACAAACAACTACCATACTAATATATATCACATATAACTAAACTCAACGCATATACAAAATATCAACACATAACATATATATAACTCAATTATAAACCTATATATAAAACTACATACTACATATATACATAATATATAATATCTCAATAACTATAAAAATATCATAATACATTTATACATGCTAACTTAAATACCTAACTCATACATTGGCATATAACACAGACCCTATGCGCTACCATTACTGTTAAATACTACTAATATACACTACTATACCTTAATATAACATATAAATCATATATCATCACAATAATCTCATAATATTTCTACAATATGCGCTTAAAAATAAAAAATAATAAAATACAAATTCATGAAAAATAAATAATAATAACTAAATCCAAAATAATAAATAAAATAATAATAATAATAATAATATCAACATCAATAATATAATAATAATGTAATATAATAATAATCAATAAAGACAAAAGATTAGAAGCGGCAGTCACCAGACGAGCGAGATCGGAATCCAGTTTAAAGAAACCAGTCACTGTTCTGATTACAAGACAAACTAACTATGCCAAGACCGAACAATAAGCACACATGATAGGAAAAGTAAAAAAGATGTAAATGGACCTGAGCTAGAAGAATTGAGGCATTTTTAAATAAAAAAAGACCAAGTTTTGCACAAGTCTCATCTTACATCTATCATATCGCCACAGAAACAATTCGACGCAGGAATGCAAAGCAGTACGTAAATTGAACGTTAACAAACAGCGCACAGAATCTCATACGACTACAAAGGAAAGCGCGAAATCGAAAAGGCGACTTGAATTAGGAAAGACAGCGTTGAACACACTACTCGCGAAAGAATAAACCATATTTTGGAACAGAGACTAAAAATCTCACAAACAAACAGTTACTAAGAGCGGAAAAAATCTGCATACCTAAATAAGAAGCTATAAATACCTTGAATGGTTACACTACGTCAGGTTCAGACATGCATACGAGACAGTCGAAGAAATAATAAGGAAGATACCATTATCACGAACAATGCTAACATCGTGAAGTACAGACGAAGCATGAGCGAAAAAAGACAAGTTGAGCATAGAAATAATATACGGACGTAACAGAAAATCTAAACGCTGTAAAAACTGTGGGACATACTCTTATCATATTCAAGCGCAATGAACAAAACATGGCATGTTCTCTTAGAAGAAAACGAAAAGAGGAAAAACCACATCCATTGAGGTTTGAATCTTCTAACAACGAGTAATACAATCCGTTACAGCAAAGCGCCGCGTACATTATTGCTGAACGTTCCGACACTAGTAACCGAGAGATAATCTAAATAGCGTTGCTGGGAAAAGGTTGCGAGATCCACACACACTCCGCTAACTATACTCTCCGTCTATGTGTCAATTAATATACTGCGCAGATAAAGGGGGAGCACAAAAAAAGGATGCCCTCTAATACATAAGTTTGACTGCGAATACAAAGTTTATGAAACGCTTGCGACGACTAAAAGTCAACTAATTGCGGAGCACGTAAAAATCTTAAAAGAAAAAGCTTCAAAAATATTTCACACACCTAGCACAGATTGCAGACGACAGGCAAACAGTGAATCATCTAGGCAGTACCATGATCCAGGCCAACCTGTGAGACGCAGCGTGCTTCACACCCTTGACCCCATGTCTCGAAGAACTATCATCAGAAAAAGAAAAAAAAGACAAGCGTCAGTAATCCGCCACTCCACTAACACCATGTTCTTCTGATTCGCGAAAAACGAATGCCGATAGCATTACCAAAGACGAGAACAGGATGGAGACACACCCACGTCTCACTACGAAATTATCTGGGAATAAAACCTGGCCCTATTTATCAACTTTCAAACACAGGCCACGCGACCCTTCAACCAATCAATCATACCAGACAGAGTACGCAAGGCACTGCTCCACTTCCCAAGAATTAAGGCAGCCCAATGGCAAGCTGGCTATCCTACAAGATCAAGCCCAAACCAAACGAGACAAACCACTGCGAAGTATATACCACAGGTTCCCAACCACACACAAACACACTACCCCACCCCAAACCCCCCCCACCGTGTTTTATGTATCCATGTACATATAGTTAGATGTCCGTAGGAATGGATAACGCGTTGGTTGCTATTCAAAAAATAAAAAATCATTGACAATGCGTGATTGGCTGCTTGAGGTTTGAACGGCGTATTATTAAGAAGAGGATTAAAAATTAATCCAGCTAAAGTAATGAAAATTAGTGCAAAACCCCAAAGGAGACGATTCTCAATCTGGATTGGATATCATAAAGGTGAATGCGGGAAAGCCTATCCAAGGACTACAGTTTTTAGTGACTAGGAATGAATATGAGGACTTCGGAGATATGATAGAAGAGAGTTGACCATACAGGTTACCTAGGTGAAGAGTATTAAATACCTTTGGAGAATTATGGAAAAAAGGAAATTTAACAAGGAAGATAAAAACCCATTAAATTTATTTAATATGTATTCTCGTCCTCCAACTGTCTGTGTCTAATAGCGCTCTAGGCACGTGAAGGAATTAAACTCTTCTAAATACACAACCAAAACCCAAACCCTCATGTGTAGAGAATGTTTAAATGAAAACATTTAAGATATTTGTGAGTAAAAGAGAAGACATAGACATCTAGAATGTTAAGGCACTAACGGAAGTATATGCCACCTACCAAAGAAGTCCTGATTCACCAAGAGCGCCCACAAAATCCAAAGTTCTTACTAAATGCGAACAAATTACAAGAGACGATAGAGTAGGAATAGCGCAGACAATGACGAACTAGATAGCTCAGAAATCTTATTTATGTTCGACCGATGCATAGGCACCCAGATAAGAACAAAGTGCCAAACCTTAAAGAGAGGCTTGATTTGATGAATCATTAAGGAAACTATTAATTAAGCTAAAGGAGCATTAGTGTGGACAAGAAGGAAAATAGATTAACGCACAAAACGGCATTCACTAGAGAAGAGCAGTAACATGAAACTCTCCCTTCAAGGCGTTCACTGACGATTTATTTAGAGAGCCAAACTTGAGAACCCCAATATACACAAATAGATGCTTAACAGCAAAACCTTCCCCGCAATGTGAACCACAATAACCACACCCACCAATCTATTTGGGAGAGTTATCAATCCAGTAATACCACTCATCATAACCCTACTACATATATATATAATAATAATAATCACATACCTAATACTATTACCTATATACACACCCCTACAACTATATATATACTGCTAATAATATATATATATACCCTAAACATATAAGAACTAATCACTATATACGTACAACATCTATATATATACCTCACTATATAATAATAATAATTAATCTAATAATAATAATAACTCTATGTCTGCGCCAATCTTATAATGGGTAAGGGAGTGACAAAAAGGATGTTCCTAAACATAAGTTATCGCAAACCTAATTTATTGAAACTGTGGTAAGTATAATGACGAATTAGAAAGAAAAAAAGTTAAAATTATTACACAATAAGCAATTCGGCGACGGCAACAGCGATGTCCGACTTTCTAAGAGCAGAATCAGATGTGTGGGAACCGAGACGTTTACCTTGACAAATCAGCAGACGAAATATTACTTAATATACTATACCTATATAAATAATAAATATTACCATAATCTATATACTACTAACACTACAATCATATATACTATAAATATATTACATATATATATATATACATTGTGCTGTACGTAGAATCGTAGGCTGTGCACATGTACCGGTCGTGATGATGCGCGAGTGTCATGTCGTGTCGTTTGTGAAATCTCATATATATGTAAGTGTTGTTAGTCGATGCGATACCCTCCGCTCTACACCTGCGTATCGCCAGTGTGATGTATCGTGCCTAATCCTCACTGCTGATCGGTGTGTGTGTAGGCTGATCGTGCATGCGCGTGTCCGAGTAGCGAACGTAGACTACTGCAGTAGTCGGCGAACATCTATCATATACTACGTACCTACAATTCTCCTTAATAAAACCATCTCTCTTTTTCTATTATTCATTAAACACACATCTTTTAATCTCTCTATATCACCCCATTCCGGAAATCCTAAATAAAAAAAATGTTTCACTTTAGACTTTACAACTTTACAAATCCAGACGCTTATCTTAATTTTATCTTTCTCCAACTATACGACTTATTATCGTGTTCTTTTCTTTCCTTTTTTTTTTTTAGTAATCTCTCATAGGCTACTGTAATTCTATATCAATTATTTTTACTAACTTTTTAATGATTTGAAACGATATCAAAAATCTAACAATATAACCCTATTACCTATCAAATCAGACCACCAAAGAATGAAAGAGTCATATGCTACTAATTTTGGTCGCTGAATAAGTCAATAGAATATATGCTGATAAGAGAGATAGAGAGAGAGAGAGAGAGACGACCGACGAGACGAGAGAAGAGAAGACAGAGAAGAGAAAGAAGAGAGCAACGAGAGAGAAGCGAGAGAGAGGAGTTGCATATATATTTTAAAAAAGATTTCTGTCCTTATTTACAGCATTTTTCAATTATACTACGGTACTATATATATATAATATATATAACAATATACATAAGTACAATATACATAACCCTATATATACTATATACCGACTATACTACTATATACTAACTATCCAATATAATCACTACCAGACACATATATTATATACATCACTAATAACATACCTCTACATAAGTCAATCACCCTCATACTCTACATACATATAAAACCTACCCACATAAATAACATGCTTACTAATCTAAACTACTCAATCACTCATAATAAATAATTCACACACATAATTAACAAATACCTAGTGAATAGTCTATTTATTGCTTAGTTATACTTACCACAATACTATCTATCTCTTATTGGCTGTTTTTTTTTTCTTTTTTTCCAATAATAAACGATTATAGTGAATAAATTTCACACCACACTCGAATTCTTGCCAAATATAAGCCGAATCCTCTTTGCGATCGACTTTTTCATCATGTATGATATGGCTTAAATTGAGTGGGAAAGATAAAGGTGTAGCCTTCGTTACCACAGGATAAGAGCTGGAGTCGACCGGGTCGCATCTTTGTGGTGGAACCGAGCCGAGTCGAGTCGAGTCGCAGCTTGGGTAGGAACCGGAGTCGAAGTCCGGGGCCGCATTATTTAAAGTGTAACCGGAATCGAGTTAAATTTTGGTGGAGCTGGTGCCGCAATTTTTATTGGTAGAGCCGGAGTGAACCGGAGGAGAATTTTTTTATTATAAAAACTAATATCTTGGTGGAGCGGCCGTAGTCTGATCACAAAAAAAATTACTAGGCTCCGCAGCCATGGTGGACGACACGTTCCCATTTTATAGTAAATAGTATGTCCCAAAGAAGCGTGTTGTGTCACGACGCAAAATTACTCACATTCCTTCCTTTGTATTTATATAAAAAACAGCTAAACTTAATTTATGTTTAATTTGTTGGTGAGGTGGACGTTTGCAGCTCACAAGCGTCAAAAAAATTTCTCTGTTTAAGCTTCTTCTTGGTATAGAGAATCCTGCAGAAATGCCTGTAATTGTCAACCTTTTTATAGGACTCCGTTCACGAAAGGTATTAGAGAAGAAAACTTAAATGTAGTTTCCAAGTATTTCCTCGGCTTTCATACCAGTGTCCCACAGAGAAGGAGTTTCCTATTCCAGTTCCTATTGAAAACAGTTCCTTCTTGAAGTTAGAGAAGAAGAGATGATACTAAAGATGCTAGTATCCTGCATCATCACATGGCTAGGATATCTCAAATAAATTTCAGAACTACATTTTATTTACACAATTAGAACTAAATGATCTTGGTATAGATCAAAATTTACATACATTTAGCATAATTACCGAGCTTCAGACTACACCAAGCGTAATTTTTCTAGGCAGTTACTGTTTACAAAGTCTAAATTCCTTATTACAAAAAAAAAAAAAATAATAAATAAAATAATGACTAACATCCACAAAGGGATATTCAAAAACCTGGTTTCCTTTCTATCAGTAGCGTGAAGATGTGGTTGTTTACAATAAATAATATTGATAATCTCGTATTTGTATCTTAAATATCAATCATAATCTATTAGTTATGTTCATCAACTCGCCAAAATAAGCATAAAAACTTTTATTTCATGGTGACAATGTAATGTTGTCAATTCTAATAATAGATCATGGCTATCAAATGATGGGAGCACAAGACAATACAAGGAAGATTTTTAAAATGTAAATATTGCTGCACCAAATAGAGAGCTTATTTATAGAGATTGAGAAGTTGTTGTCTTTTAAGCGAATTTGAAAATAGCTAATTAAA
>JABUQX010045382.1:0-5000 GCA_015478945.1 Trachelipus rathkii | reverse complement strand
ATATATATATATATATATATATATATAAATTATATAGTATATATATATATCAGGAATCTCAATCATTTCAATTGTATTTGTATCCAATTGTATGTCACCGTATCAAAAAAAGGGTAAAAGAAAATTTACGAAGTGAAATTTTTGAAGATACTATAATTATAATATAATATATATATAGTATTATATTATATATATATATAATATAATATATATATATATATATATATATATATATTTATATATATATATATTATATATATATATATATATAATATATATTTATATTATATTATATTATATTATATTATATTATATTATATTATATTATATTATTATATTATATTATAGTATATTATGTTATTATTGTATATTATATTATATTATATTATATCATATTATATTATATTTATATTATATTATTATATTATATTAATATATATATTATTATTATTATATTATTATTATATATTATTATTATTATATTATTATATTATTATTATTATATTATTATTATTAATTATTATTAATTATTATTATTATTATTATTATTATTGTACTCATTACCGTCTCAGACATAATGGCCTGCCGGTGTCGGTTGTAGATCCGGAAATCTCAAATAATTGTATTTTCCAGGACTGTTCAGTTAGCTGAAAATTTTAAGGGAATGCTCCATGCACTATTCTCCTCCAAATGACCCTATCTTGGGTTAATCTTTTTCCATCGTCCATACTAATGCCCTTTGCCAGTAATAGCTCCTTTACTCCATCAAGCCATACCCACTTGGGATTGTCCCTTCTCATATTACCTCAGACATAAAGACCTTCTTAGCCAGTCTCCCATAATTTCATTCTAAGTAAGTGCCTCCATACCATCTTCATATTCTTTACTCGTACTTTCCCAACAAGCTTCGTCTTCAAGAGCACCATATCTCTTGTTCTAACATTCCTGATTTGTCACTTCTCTTTACCCCATCGATATTTAATAATCCTTTCATTTTCAAAACCAAAATTCTTCTTTTCAACTTTGAATTTAATGTCAAAGTCTCCCAGCCATACAAAGCAATCGGAACAAATACACAATCAAATAAATTCGTTTTTACCTTCAAAGATAATTTTCACTTTTTCCATAATTCTCTAAGGCAGCTTAATACTCTTTCACCCTCTGCAACCCTATATGTCAATTCTTCTTTTAACACTCCAAGGGTCCTAAATATCCATTCCAGTACCTAAAGACTACAGTTTTCCTAATGTTTTTAACATTCACTTTTATTATATTCATATGAGAATCGTCTCCTTTAGACAATTATATATATATATATATATATACTATATATTATATATAATATTATATATATATATAATATAATATATATATATATATATATATATATAATATTATATATAATATATATATATACTATATATATAAATATATATATATATATATATATATATATTATATATATAATTATATTATATATATTATTATATAAATAATATATATATATATATATATAATATAAATATATATATTATACATATATATATATATATAAAGTTTAATAAGACTAGCAAAAATAATTATAATTTATTTTCCTTCTCACACTTCGCTCAAACTCAAGCACCAAATCATGCAGTTTTTTTCTTTTGAATCAGCGATTAACAGTATCATCTGCAAACAGTAGAATATTGATCTCCCAATTATCCCAATGTTATCACAAAGCTGCTCATTTTCCAACTCTATCCATATCCTTAATTATATTGTTCATAAACATATTAAACAATTATGGAGACATTACACAACCTTGTTTCACATCTACTCCTACTTTAAACAGCTTCCCATACTTTCTCTTAATCCTAACGCAAGCCAAACTATTCCTATAAGAAGCTATTATTGCATTTATTAGCATTCCATATGCTTCATATTTTACAAAATTTTCTAGTTTGCCTCTTTGAACTCAATCGTAAGCTTTTTTTCCAAATCAAGGAAGCATGCAAAAACATCTTTCCTCTTTCTAAGTATTTCTTTGCCAGCTTTTACAATGTAAATGCTTGATTCGCAACCTCGACCATCCCTAAAACCACATTGCTATTCTCCAATCTGTTTATAAGTAATATTTTTATATTAGTACTCGTCCATAAATTTTACCAACGATACGCAATAGACTTATTTCTATGTCATTAGAGCACTTTTTTTTGTCACCCTTTCCCTTATAAATTGAAATAAGACTCTTAGGAATTTTGTCAATCTTGGGTACCTCGCATCTTTCCGACAAACATTGAATTAATCAATCATCTCTTCTACAAACTGTTACTTACCTCTTCCAAAATTTCTACTTGTATTTCATCCAGTCTATAGATGATATTCCTCCTCTTGATTTCATCTAAGCACTCACGATTTCATCCTTTATAATATGCCCTACAATTTCACTTCTAAACTCTTCCTCCGTAATATTATGTAATTAATAATATGCCCTACAATTTCACTTCTAAACTCTTCCTCCATTAATATTCTATTATATCTCTCATTTACAACTTCTTCGCTCCCTCATTAACGTTTCACATTCAGCAATCCTTAAAATGTCTCTCCGGTCTTTCCTAGACCTCCTATTCATCCTGAACTACATTCCATCAAGTCGTTTAGTCTCCGTTAGAATGTCTTCTCTCTCTTTTTCAACCCTGGCTAATTCTCCTTCTAAAACATTTCACTCCGTTGCCAACTAATGTGCACATCTCCACTAAACGTTCGTACGCCCTTTGCCTTGCAGTTTTTCATTTTTCCTCGTTTTTTAACCCTAATTTCACACTTTTTTGTATTCCTCCCATGTAGCCTGGTTATTAATAGTTAAATATTTTGCAGTAACCTTTTTATATTTTTAATTAATAACATCCAATTATTTTCATTTCCACCATTCGCCAGCATTTTCTTAATATTAATAGTATAGATATATTGTATATTATATATATATATATATAAATATAATATTATATAGATATATAATATATATATATATATATATATATATTATGTATATAATATAATATTGTATTTATAGTATATATACTGATATTATAATATATAATATATATATATATTAATTAGGTATTTAATATATAGTATAATACTGGTATATATTACTAGTATTAAGTTAGTATATTATATATATATAATATATAAATATATATATATATATATATATATATATAATATACTATATATATATATATATATAGTAATATATAATATAGTTTATATATATATTAAAAATTATATATTATATATAATATATATAATATATATATATATATTATATATCATATATATATATATAGAAGAGATAATATATATTATATATATTATATATATATGATATATATGTATATATATAATATATATATATATATATATATTATATATATAATATATATATATATATATTATTAATATATATATATATAATATATATAGATGTTATATCTATATATATATAATATATATATATAATATTATTATAATATATATAATAATATATATTAATATATATATATATATATATCTATATATAATATATATATAATATATACTTTATAATTATATAATATATATATATAATATATATATATATATATATATATATATATATATATATAATATTAAATATATATTGATAGAGTATATAATATTATACATAATTACTCTTTCACTCAGTAAATTTAAAATGAAAAGAGAACTTGAACTAAATTTGAGTTTCAAATTTCCCTAAATTTATCTTTGTATTTTTATTTTGTGTTAATTTTTAATAAATAATTTTATTCATTGCATTAAATGTTTTAATTATTTAAATATAAAATTATATAAAATAAAAAAAATAAAAAAATATCTATATATATTTGATGGTTTGAAAAGAATGAAAAATGTAAAAACTGAAAAAACAATTACTTCGAAATTCTACTTTTTTTTTAATTTGCGAATATTATATTATATTATTATTATGTTATAAAAATTATATTATTTTATATTATAATGGATATATTATTATTCATTGTATTATATTATATAATAATTTATTAATATTCGTAAAATTTTTTGAATCTATTTTCTATCTCCATAACTATCTACTAATTCTCTCATCTCGTATATTTTTTCCTTATACTTTACATTTATCCAGCATTACTCAATAAAGTTAATTTTTACTTTTAGAATATTTAAATAAATCATTTATTGCGATTTACATAATTTTATTCCATATTATTTCTTTACAGAGGCATATTTATTTCTTTTCTATTATTATGCTTCTATTCTTAATCTAATATTTTCATAAATTATATCGTTTTTCCTTCATTATATTCTTCTAAACTATATTCAGTATAATCATTATATTCTACTTCATTATATCATTATATTTTCCATTCAATTCATTGTTATATTCTTATACATTATATTCAGAATATTATTCATTATATTCTGCTCCATTATATTCTTTTGAATTATATTCATCGTATAATCAATCTTATATTATATCCTTCGTATATCCAAATTATACCACTAATTTATTAAGTTTCATTATAATCTCAAATATATTTTTTCTCTCCATATATTCATTACTCCCCTATATTATATCAACCATATTTAATTAATTCTGCATATATCCATCATATCCTTCAATATTTCATTCTTCCATTTATACTCCTCCATTATATTTAATATATTTCATTATATTCCCCTTTGAATACAATTGCCTACTATAGTCTTCATTATATTCTCCTTTGAATACAATTGCCTATTAAATTCTTCATTATATTCTCTATTGAACACAATTGCCTGAACTATTTTTAACACGGTCATAAAATGCGCTGCAATCCATTAACACATTTTAGGCTATATTTTCCCTAAAGAGATATGAACTTACTTTTATAAATTTGCCTATCGGTCAATGCTCAAAAAAACATTAATTAAGTTAGACTAACTGACAGTTAACAGTTAATTTAATCTCTTTCTGG
>JABUQX010045381.1:12500-43678 GCA_015478945.1 Trachelipus rathkii | reverse complement strand
TTCCTCTGAGCTTTCTCTCTCTTAACCCTTCTGTCGTCTTCTTCCTCACACACACACAACAACACGCTACCACACGTACCCACGCATACACCAATCCTCACATCACATCACATCCACCACCACAAAGAAGAAGACTGGAAAGAAGCGCTAAAACCTTATGACTTGGACCACATTTCAAATCTATGACTGCATTCATTTATTTCGTTTATTGAAAATCCTAGTCCTCTTTATGCAAATTTGAGTAGCAGGTCCAAGTACCATTGGAGTTGTATTTCAGCAAAACTCCCTATTTAGCACTCCATCCTGAAATTAACATATGAGGACAATACAAAAATTCTTAAATTTCAGACAATTTCGATGGCAACGCGGAAATTAAATACAGGAAATCCTGCCGCTAATGACTTTTTTTTCCTGACCTCCTAAAACGTCAATCCTCTCTCCGCTTTTTCCGGTGTGTTTTTTTTTTAGTTCTCATTCATTGTTCAGACTATTTCACATTTTTTCAGAAACCTGTCTTTTTTGACCTTTGTTTAGCTCTCAAACTCCTTACAATTTTTTTTTTCGAATATGACTTAAACTTGCAGACGATATTGCATAGAATGGGTTTCCGTCTCTATTTTACCCGAACCATAATTGACACATGAACAAATAAGTTTATCGTTGATATATTTGGAAATTTTGTCCCTCAGCAATTTAAAAAACAAATTAGACTTTGAATTTCGACATTGCAGTAGTCAACAAATTTTAAATTATATAAAATCAAAAACTTACTGCCGTCTGTCATTTTTGTATGTAATGAGTGACTCACTATTGCATATTTCAGAGTATGAATAGTCATTCTCCAAAAAAAAATGTATGGACTTGAACGCTAAAAAACGATAATTTCAAAAACATAGGTTCTTGAAAAAATGAAAATTCTGGAAAAATCAATGACTACAGAACACAGAAAAAAACACCCGAAAACGCACCAGTTTCTCTACAGAGTCCAGAAAAAGTTGCTGGTGGGCCTTTCATTATATCTTTCGTCATCCAAAATTGTCCGAACGAATAATAAGAGATATATGGTCTTTGGATTAAAATCTTTCATGAAACGCAATATGACTGAAATTACTCCAGATATGTAGCACATACATCATACATCAGTGTACGGTGTATGGTGTGTGACACATACAGCCTATAAATTGGAGAGCAGGAACACCGGGAAAAAGAAAGATGCATATATCAGAATATTAAGGAAAAAAATGCTTGTGGAGCTTAGAACAGTAAACAGCCCAATAAGATAGATTTAAAACGTATAAATGGTTGGCCTATCTTACAACAGCAGTATATAGAAACGACTGAATGTGAAGTCAAGAGAAGGTCTTCAAAGCATAAACGATAATGAATAGCTAAAATAAATGGGAATGTTTAGGAATTAAAAGCCTTAATCGATATGTCTAAAATCACAGAAGAAAGATTTAAATGAAAGTCAGCAGAGAACCAAGAGTCGGAGGGAAAGAAAAGGCACCAGTTCGAGCATGTATTACAAAAGCTCATACTAGTGCCATCAGAGATGAGATTCAGAAGATTTATTGATGTTTCTAATAGTTTCTTGTTAAGAAGAGATTCCGAACAAATTTAGGAAGAACCACGAGGATAAAGTCCGATGATAGGACGATAGTTGAATTATTAACTGCGGTCCTGCTTCTTCAGCACATGCTGGATGAATGCACTATTTCATGAGGAGGAAAGCGTTGAAGTTGCATAGGCAGTGAGGAAATAATTTACTAAGGCAGGGTGTAAGCTCAGAAGTACAAGTTTTGAGAGTGGAGGGATAACTTCAACACTTCTTAGTGTTAAACTAAAGTGCAGACAATACACATTTTTAATAAGTTGAATAAGGAGGAAGGAGCAATTAAGCTTTTGAACGTCAATAGAACGAAAAATTAGAACTGGAAAAGTCTGGCAACGCAGTTCAGCTTAGCCAGAAGTTAAGTACAGTTAGTTCTACCGACCGGAGATTCAAGAGGATCATGACGAGAGGAAGAGAAATAGATCAAGAGTTAGATTTACATTTTCAAAAATTACAAAATATCAATCAGACAGTGTTGAGTAAGGAACCAAAATCAATTCTGTCTGCATTTTCTATGAAAGAAAATGTCGATTTCAGGGTCTCGAAGATGCTAATTTTTGGTCATCCCGGCTTAATGAAATGTATAAATCGCACGAGTTTCTGGATTTGCCAAGAAAAAGATAATAAATTCTAATAAACCAAGATTTATCAATTTTAGTTCAAAGAATTGAAGTAAACCTAATATATATATATAATATATATATAATGATGTATAAGAAATATATTATATATATTACTACAATAATAACTATTATATACTATATTATATATATATCATACTATATATATATAACTACATAGATATACTATGTCTTATTCACCTCATTACAATTATAATATATGATATATAATATCATCTTATATATATAATAAGTATATAAAATGAAAATAATCACAATATATATGTTATTTGTAGAAAGTGAAAAATGTCTTTAAAATTAAATTGTATATATATATGCTTAATATAAATATTTTGCCTCAAAAGCATATTATTAAAACATTAATATAAATATGCAAATATTATATA
Source organism: Trachelipus rathkii (assembly GCA_015478945.1). Lineage (NCBI taxonomy): Eukaryota > Metazoa > Arthropoda > Malacostraca > Isopoda > Trachelipodidae > Trachelipus > Trachelipus rathkii. The sequence continues at coordinate 41,039 of JABUQX010045381.1, read as the reverse complement.
TAAAAAAAATCTATATTGATTTTAAAGTTATCATAAGAAACATAAACCAAAAAACATGATTTTATTGATTTTCAATATAAAAACCATGTGTTTTGTTTTCTTCTTAAAAAACATTGTTTTTTTCTTAACTTAATTATATATACTATACATATTATTATATATTACGTTATTGTTTCCTATATATATAACATATATTAATATAATAATATATATGATATATTGTAAAGGCGATGTCGAATAGGTCAGTGGATGAAAATCGCTGTTTGAATGATAATAAGTACTGGGATTGAAAATTGCGTTTATCCAAACAAACCATTTTATTCGTTTTAGATTTTATTAATCAGTACAATGTTGAAGTCAGTAAGGTCATGTGTCTCAGAAAAACACAATAAGACACACAAACTCCAATTCTAAAAAATATAAACACTCTTTAACATTGGATGTGATTAGCCTCATAAAAATGTACTGATTTACACCAAAATATCCATCAGCATACTTTATGAGACGACATAAACGAGGATATTTAAAGAAATGATTGTTGTGAAGTGGTAATTGGTATAAAAAATGATGCTGGTATAAAAATGCTAAGATTTGACCTAGGCGGGAAAAATCGAGCAGCGTGGAAGTTTAGCCTATGACCCAGGCTTTGGTGAAAGCTGTTTATACTAACAAGCTTTCCTACGTACATAATTATAATAATATATAAAGATTATAAAATATATAAATTGGATAAATAGCGCTCACAAAACTCCGGCCACGCTTCTAGCCTAGGTCTACCGTAATACACTAAATAATATATTATATACACTTAAAATATAACAATGCCCTCACCTGATAAAAAGAATTATTAAGTAAACACTAAATAACATTTTCTTACCACGAATATAATACAACGACGTACTTATTGGAGTATAATTATATAATATAATATATATATAAATTATAATTATATATATTAATTTATATTTTATATATAATTTATATATTAATAGTATATATATATTGATAAGACTCCACTATGCATATAAATATATAGTGGTTAATGACACGCCCACTTACCTGAGTATATATTTCGAAGTTAGGTAAGTTCTATATTAATTTAGGATTATGTTTTGATAGTGAGTTTGTAGTTTAAAGTTTAGGAGTATGGCTCAATTTCTTCATTAGGTACATATTAAGGTAAATTATTAGGAGAATTATGGAGTAGATTAAGTATTATACACACCGAAAAATTTAATGTAAGCGTTACCTTTACATAGAACACAATTAAAATTTAAAGACTTAGATTAAAACATATTCGAATTATACTCGCTTGTTATAAATATTTAATTACAACCTACTTAAATCAAGAATAGCTACATATTATATTTAATAATTATAATAATATAATATATATATATAGTATATTATTAATAAATATAATATAATAATATTATATAATATAAATATATTATATATATATATATAATTATTAATATATATACAATTATATTAATCCATATAATTATATATATATAAGATAATAATATATAATATTCTATATTCAATTATATAAGTATTATATATAGTATGAGTGGTATTAATAGTTGCCTATTATGGGTACACTAACCCTATATTATAGAATTTGTTTAAATACTTTTTAATTAATTTATTTTAATGATATTATTATTTAGTAAAGGACAATCATTTAACTATATATATAATATATATTATATATAATATACTATATACTTAATATAATATATAACCTAATTAATAATATAGAACATATTGATATTAAATAATAAAATTATTATATATCATATCTTAACTTAAATAATATATATATATATATATATATAAATACTATATAATATATAATAGATAAAATATATATATTATAAATAATCATAATACTATATAATATAATATTTATATAGATTATATATATAATATTAAATATATAAGTATATATGTTTATAATTATCAAATTATAATCTGAATATAACTTATGGCTGGAGAGAAATGATCTGAGCACAGCTATGAATATAACGATATTTTTCTGGCGATATATTTTTTATTATATCGATATGTATATATATAATTTTAAAATATCGATATATCGTTATCGATATTTTTTAGATATTCGGGCATATAACCCTACCTATGATTTATCTAAATTATATTTCATGTTAAATAGAAAACACCTTATTCAGTTACTTATGGAGTTAAATATGATAATGAATGACCCACGAACTGGATGACAAACTACCCAGAAATTTCCAGCTCCATATACTCCAAAAACCTCGATAGTACCTTAAAATCTGGCTTCATCAAAAGGGCTCCGGACTAGGACGATCACAGGGAGCGAAGTGTAATTTTGCCGCGGGGCCTATAAGTGAGGGCACGGAGACCGGGCCGGGCTGTCCATTAATTTACCGGGGCCGGCCTGGGTCGGCCTTGGATAGGGCCGGGCCGGGGCCGGGGTCTATATAACTAAATATAAGAAACACATGAAAAAATTTCATGAATCTTAATAAACTATAGATGAAAATAATATAAAATATTTTAATCTTAAGTTAATAATAATATAATATTAAAAATATAGGAATACATTTAAATTAAATTATATCAGATATAGATTAATAAAAATATTATTTAAATGGATAAGAAAATTTTACGAATAAATAAATTTCCAATATAATATAAGACGACTTGAAACTAAATTTAGTATTTAATTATATTATATATATAATATATAAAATTATAAATATTAATTATTATAAATATATATATATACAATGATATATAAAAGGAGGTATAGAATATATTATATTACGTATTAACTATAGTATATTAATATAATAATATAATATATATATATTTATATAAATAGTTATTTTTATACGATTTTAATAAGATATAATTCACATATAATTATATAAAATATTAAAATTTAATTATATATATATATATAATATATATATATATAAATATTATATATATAATTATAATTATAATATAAAATAACTAAATTTAAATGATGAATCTTACAGACAAATACACATGTTCGAGTGATATATATTTACTTTATAATTTGGCAATTATTATGATCTCTGATATGAATTGCATCGTTATGTATGTCAGTCATTCATATTTATAATATCATGTACACAAAATTAGTAAAAACATTGAGTTAAAAGACATTCATGTTTTTTATTTTGAGTGAAGATAAAATTAAAAATGAAAGTACTAATTATCGTTACCGACATCAGTCGTAAGACCTACTCTTCAGGCTTAAGGGAACTGGAATTCCCTTTCTTTGATCATTCGAGCGAGGTTCTAAAGATGTGTTTCAGTTTCTTACTATTTTCTATCATGGTTAATAATAGCCTTTTTTAGTTTGATAAATATTTTTTTATAATTCATTATAATGCATCATAATTAAGAATGAAATGTATTATATCTCACCTGGATTTCACTTGCATTGTATATGCTGTTCTTAATTATATAAAATGTCATAAGGTACTTATCCAGCTTTTTAATTCAAAGATTGCTTAGTTCTGTTTCATATTAAAGTATTGAACATGAACTTTTGATTGTTGAATGTTGATTAGAGAGTGGCCTGTGTATTATAACGCTATGAACATGTAATAAAGCTGTATTTATGTCCTGTCCTTAGAGTGCATAGGTCACATCTGTATGGTATATGTGATTTTTTACTTCTTTGCAAATCTAGTGGGTTGATCACCTATTATTATAGTTTATTGCATTAGTATGCAGGTGAAAGTGAATATATAATAAAGGCTTTGGGGGAGATTTTCTTTCATTTTGGTTTTGAGAATGGTTTATTAAATAGTGGATGTTATTATTGATGAAATGGGTAATATTTTTGTAGTAAATTAATTATGTTTACACGAATAAATTAGGTATATGAGTGAAGATAATTGTAAAAAAGAGAGGTGTTATTGCTATTTTTAACAGTAGGGAAAGGAGCTATATAGTACTAAATCTTTTTTGCCTTAATTGTTAAATATAATGCTTGTGATATAATAATAATTCACAGGAAATAAGTAAAGTATTTTAAAAGTATTTGTGGATGTATATTATGAGTATCTTGTGCTAAGTAAAGATGATAGGGAGAGCATAATTAACGAATATCACATGGAGTATAAATAGAGATGACAGAACTAAGTCTAATTTTGTGTTTGCGGGAGATTGATATAGATAGCCTAAAATGTAATATAGTTTGGTGGATGTTGGTTTTCTATATATAGTTAATTGCAAGCAAGTAATTTTTATTCCATGTGATTAAGGTATTAAAGAGTGAAGAAGGAGGATAGAGTATGTTGAGAAGGCTATCTTACTATCGAGAATATCTGAAATTCTTAAATATGATATAGAGTTAAAATAGTTTAATTAGTGATAATCTATCATTTAAGTGTTTTGTGTTTAATGTAAAGTGATGAGGAGAATCTATACATAAATGTCATCTACTATCTTAAATCCATAAACAATTGTTAAATAAAAGCGATAGGGTAAAATAAGATTAAAATTCCTGTAGTTCATATATATGTTACTTAATAGAGTATATATAGGAGGAGAGACAGTTGGGGATCCCATACTCAGGAGTCCAGAGAAAAGTTTGAAGTATTTGTATAATATTTGTCCATATAAAAATATGAGAAAGAAAATTGAAATGCTTTTATGTAAAGATTAATGAGTAATACTGAATTAAATAAATGAAACGATAGGCAATCTCTCATTACAACATAACTTCTTTCAATTTAATGGTCAAGAATAAGTATCAAACAAATCTTACAGCCTGTGTCTAGAATTCCTTCTGTCTCTCCATATACTTCCTCCTCCTCTTTTTCTTCATAGAACAGGATAATGTAAGTTTAATCAAGTATTTTACCCCACCCTTTATTAAACAATAGTTTATGGAATTAGATATGTATGATGCACATTTTGAGAATCTTACCACTCCATAGCATCATCTATTTCTGATGATTCCTTCCAATATAAATTATACTCCATTTACATAATAACCATATCAGTTCAGTTATAATTAATATCTATAATAAAATGCCTTCTCATTATTCTTATATCTCTAATCCCCTTCATCGAGTACTTATATTACACATGGAAATATATCTAATCTCACTTAGTGCAATTTCTATTAAAATTATTATTAATAGAAAAATCCAACACATTCTGTACATACACAAACTATAATACATTGGGCTTATCATATCATTCCCAAACACAAAAATAGTCTGTTCTGTTTAGTATCCTTCGTTATTCTTATTCTATCAGCTGAGCACCTTTATCTGTATTATAACTTCTATCCCTCTACTCATAGCACAAAAACTAAATACAAATTCCACAATACTTTCAAAATTCTATCTCTTTAATAATACTCGTTAGATTTTTATCACATCACAGCAATAAAAGTCCAATTTAAACAAAGCAAAGAAATATGAGGTAACTTAATTAAGCTAATCTCATTATCCCCTGAAAATAAATAGAACAAACACCATTCCTTTTGTAACCAAATTCCTCATTTCATAAAACACATATTTACACCAAAGAAAGTATATTATACTCTATATTCACATTCCTATCAAATAATATCTAATCACCGTTAAAATACATGTGTCTCAAACCACCCAAACGTAGAACATCTACACAACTAGCAATATATCAGCAATCTCACCATGCATAAAGAACTTGCAAATTACATTAATAATTGGCTTAAACCACACACTAGATTGCATAAGAAAGAAATATATTAAACATATTCATAAATGACTGACACAAGGACAGCTATGAAATTCAGCTTTAACAAGTCATAGGCGTAACACAAGGCCATCTCTAATGTCATTATCAAACCAATATATAAAGATGTCAGAAAATATCAAACACACGAACTCATCGCAATAAATAAATGAATCCTTATGTTCAAACAATAATAATAATAGAAGCAACTACAATAAGCCATCCCGGTGAAGTTCTAAGTATAAACGTTTGAATTATTATATCTGAATGAACTAATATCTGAAAACTATATTCTACAAATATCATATCGATCTCACAACACATTGAGTAAAGAAAATAGCAGAGCCAACTGAAACACACCTTGTGAACTGATGAAGAGACAACGAAAAAATCCACAGATCTCCTTAAATGAGATTAGGTCTTCGCTCGAGTTCGTGGGACGTAAAATTTAGCATATTACCTCTTTCTATTAAATCTCTTCATCTTCTATTACAAATAAAGTGATCTTTACAATGTTTTTAATTTGTATTTACATAATAAAGTAAATAAATAATAGAAAGGGACAGTGAATAAGCATAACACTAAATAAGAAGAATAACATAGGGCTATCCTCTCTATAAAGATATATATATAATATAATATTAATATTATTAATTAATTTATATATATATATATATTTAATATATTATATATATATATATATATATTAGAATTATATTAATATATATATTATATATTATATATAATATTATATATATATATATATATATATATAATATATATATATATTATTATGTATAATATAATATAATATAAATATATATAATACAAGGTATATATATATATATAATATATATATATATATATATATATATAATAATAATATAATATATATAATAATATATATTATTATATATATAATTTAATTAATATATATATATATATTAATAAATATTATTATATAATAATAATATATATATAATATATATTTAATTCAATAAATAATAATATAATTTGTAGAAAGAGATTCGGAAAATAATTTTATTTTCTGAGTAATGAAATTTATACTTATAAATGAAATTAATATACATTAATTTTATTTTATATAACAATAATTATTTTTATCTAACACTTTATCCTAATTTCTATAATTTTGATATAAAGTTCGATACTCTCAATAGAACTTTGTTTTCAAAAAAAGAATAATAGCGAAAAATTATAAATTGGCCTTACTTTTCTTTTCAAATCACACTAATCTGTCAAACCTAAATTAAAATAATATCTTAACATTCCATAATTATTCTACACACACACACATATAATTTATATAACTAATAATAAGGTAAGAATCTTCTAGGATAAATATAAAAATTATTTTTATTATTTTATTAATTAACGATTTTTACTGCTAACAATTTTAAGATGTGTTGACTTATATATTGAGAGGTTAAAATAACTCTATAAAATCCTCTGATTATTGATTTGAGGCTAGGGGCCGTGGAAGCCGTATGTGCGGGTTACGATAAGATAGTCATATGACTAAAAATTATAAAATGTCCGAGTAGGTATATTCCGGGCCGGGGCCTGGCCGGGCACGGGGTGCAACCTATCGGTTCCTATAGAGCACCGTAGCAAGATTTACAAGTATCAGCTCCATCTTGGAACTCCGAAGTATCTTATAACTCCGGCTGAAAGTCCGGAAGTAGGATCGTACTCCATCAAAACGTACTAGATACAGCTTGCTATGCGGATTAACGGAGAGAAGAGGCTTGGCGGTGTTTATCCGGCATATGCTTCATTTAGATGATAGGATCCTTATGTTTTTTTAATTGAAAAATATTTGTAATATAAATGAAAATTAAAGAAGATACAAAAAGAAAATTTCAAATTGTTGTTGATTTTTAAAAAAAAGGATATGTAATTGCGGCAATAGGTTATTAATTGAGTATGTGATACAAAAATTTGCATAATTGCGAAATATTTTATAGAAGACATTGAATAATGAAGTTCATTTAGTAGGTATTTTATCTCTAAAATATCTATATTCTATATTTTAGTGTACTACACCTACCCATTAGGTTCACTACCTCCTATAATTCCAAATATTTTGTTATAGAGTGATATTCACATCCTTCTTCAAATTGAATGTTAAAGCGATCAGTTCTTAGCATGAAAATATTATATGAAGTTATTATAACGCACAAGGTAAAGGGATACTTATAGTATATAGAGAATAAAAAGAATACCAATAGATTATCAGCACATTGAACTCCACTGAGGAACCGCAAGCTAATTTATTTTCTTTTAAATGCACGGTTGCCATCCTAACACAATTGTGCTAAGAACGTTACCGATGATAGGTAATATCAAAAGAGAGGTATCATAAGATATGAAGAAGGAGGAAAGATTATAACATTAAGTCATTTGCTCTAGAGTACATCGAGAAACTTTCGAGAGAATATCCAAAAGTAATCATGATAATTAATTATGTATTGAGAGAAGGATAGAGAAGAATTACAAGGCCCGACTGGCTTACATTGGGGAACTACCTCTAACCTAGTAGAGTTGAGAAAAGGGTACCCCTTACCTATATAGATGAAATTTACCGAGGAATATATAAAGATTATATACACATTAATTATAGTAGTTTTAATGAAAATTATGGAGTCTTATATATGCTAATATAATTATATCACATAAATACCTATTAAGCCAACTTGGTAAAATATGGAGAATAAACAGTCAAAGACTTTTTTCTGATGTAGTTTTTAATTCATTCATACAATAAATATTAATATAGTTTTTAATATAATGACCGTACCTAAACTAGTTCCCTGCAAGAAAAAATAAGTATACTAATTAATTACGAGTAGGTTTTATATTCCTTAAAAATGAGATGAGTAATATTTTAGTTTATATAAAGCAACTACACAATCACACTGATTGAGCTCAATAATAGTATCTAAAATACCTACTGTATTTAATAATCATACTCAGTAAATATAAAAAGGTACATGCAAGGTCCACAACGGTAAATAAAACCCTATACCAAGCAATATGAAAAAGAAAACAACAATGTCCTCTTTGAATAATTGATGAATTATTAAATTGTTACATAAAATTATAGAAATATATTTTATAATCAAAATGAAAAATTACTACTACAATACTTGAAATAACAGAGTACATAGATACACTAGTAAACTAAGAAAGGTTATTATATGTGAATGTAGAAAAGTTTTTAATCCTAGACACTTTTTGTCCATTCTTCACTGGTTATCCTATATGGTCATCTTAATATCATTATTATAATTAACATTCGTTAAAAAAAAGTTATAAATATAAGTCTTTGAAGCTTATAATTCATTAGAACAGAAGAATTAATGGCAAAGGTCTTTAAGCTTAAAGTAGGATCATAAGTCGATTTCTATTAGCTAAATTTCAAGTTTAGAAGATACCTTTCAACAGGTTGACTTGTGTTACAAAGTTATAGCTTAGTACTGATGAGTGAGTATCGAATTAATAAGGCATAAAAGCGACAAATCTGCCTTGCCGAACCAGACTTAGTTAACGATAAGTTGTTTTACGATGAAAGAACGTAAATCTGAAGAGACACTGCAATTTTAAAGCACATACTTTATATATATATATTATATAATATATATATATACCTTATGAGTATTATTAATAATATTTATTTAATATAGTATATTATAATAATATTTATTTATTCGTCTATATATACCCTACTTATCTCAAATATTCTGTATAGCAGTATACTTTCTATATGAGGAGAATATCTATCCATTATTTACTTCGTATCTCATAATAATTCTTCCCTTGTGGTGTGTTAATAGACTTACCTTTGGAGGAAATAATCCCCTGGACATAAGATTCTCCCCTAGAGTCGAGTAGTTTAACGTTTGAAAAATTAGATTTTGAGTACCTAATACTATAATAGATATATTTATCACCCATGTATCTCATAACCGTTGCCTTAATTTCTTGAAACCATTATCTATATTTACATATATAGATCTATCGTGACATCTATACCACTAGTGTGGAGCACTTGTTAGAGCGACCGAATCACACACTCGTTGCTACGTATGCCAGCAAATTGCGATCGTCATATTATTTCTGTGGAATTGCGAGAATTGCTTAGTAGCGCAGCAATTAATTCTTGAATGTACGATAACCGGAATTTGGACTTCGAGCCACTAATGTGCAATTAATAAATGTAAAATTACATATTAGAAATGTAATATTATAAATAATAGAAAAAATAGAACATGTTAAACTAAGTAAAAAGAACGATTTAATAGATTATTTTTCATATGTTTCATAAATTTAGTTCATAAAAAATAATGTAACAGTATTTACCAATTATTATATACGAGTCTCGTTTCAATTATGTATGGTCAACATGACGTTAATTATTATATACTAACATTATATTATTGACTGAATATAGAAAAAGTTTTAAATTATATTCACTTATCTAACGAGAATCGTATTAAACTTTTTACACTAACTTGAGATAATATGGATCGTTTCTTGACGAATATTATCTAAGTAAAAAATATTTATCTCACCCGATTGCATTATCTACTGGTACTACTATCATGAAAATAATAAAATGAATAATAGTAAAACATAACCAATGTAGGCTGGAATCCTCCATAATCCTTATATTGGGGGATGTGCCCCAATTTCCCAAGCCGGCAAAAATTAAACGTCCGGTGTATTGCAAATCCCAGAGATAATATTTGGACGCAGCCTATTCACCACTTTGTCAAGTATCCACCTTCAGCCGATGTTCTTAATTATTAGTGATTTTATGACATATGCTACTAAATTGAGCCTTATTATAAGCATCCAAGTTGATTGCGCTGTACTATATTATTTAAAGAAAATATAAAAATCATACATGCACACTAATATATTTTTTCCTATAGCACAATCATTATATATGAAATTCTTATCACACTTGTATGCAATTGACTAAAGTATTGACACAATTAAAACACCATAATAGTATAAAATCTTAGCCCTTATAAAAAATGTGAAATGTATCATAATTTCTTAAGGAAACATTTGCATGGCCATTAAGGAGTGTTAAATATATGACATAAATAAAATTATTTATTCACATCATTATTCCACATTATTAAGTCGAGGTAACTTATTTTAATAACTGAAGACTTACATCTTTGTTTGGTGACCAGGAGTAACACTAACACTTAGACATAATTTCCAAATCACACACACTATGTTAGAATTGAAAGAGTCTATTAAAATAGCAGCATATTATATAAATATAAATAGGTAAAATTTTCTAGCAGTAGAAGTACGAGAGGACATTTACATGCGCTTCGAGTAGAGTAAGTATAATGTGCATAAAGTTATTAAAATATAAATATGTAATACCATTGTATTCAAACACTATATTTAATATATTAATAAAGGTCCAAGTATGTAAAAATATATAGTTTTGGATATTCTCTTAAATTGAACACTTAGTATGTAATGGATGTTATTTCATATTGATCTTTGTAATGGTTTTTGGAATTAATTTTTATGGTTCTGCATTGAAGTATTTACATTTTATACCAGTTTTTGAATATTTTTCTTAACTACTGAGTATGCTGTTGAAATAAAACTCCCCTTTCTTAAGTAAGTTGAAAGTGTTTATATACAAACCTGCATCAGTTACATCAGTATTTACATTAATAATTCACTTTAAAATCTATTATATAACCAATTTAAGTGAGTATTTTTATGCAACAAGTATTGGTTTTTTTTCAAATTTAAATACAGCAATTTGTAAGCGCCGGAGAAATGCTAAGTGTTCGGCGTGTATCATACACATTAGAACTTATGCAATAGATCCAGCAAAAATCAAGAATACTTTTTATTTAAACCCAGAAGGAAGCCAGGAAACTATATAAGCCTATTCGTGTTTATTTCGTTTCAATAGACTTACGGCTACAAATCCATACTTGAGAGTTTTAAACTACACTTCAATCAACTGAAAACCATCTATAAAAGATATTTATTAAGAAATGGGCCCAATATACTTTAAACATTTTAACAAGATATTATCACCCAAATTATTTATTCACGATAGAATATATTGCCCAGAATATGCAAGTCGCGTGGCATCATAGAGAGATATAATTTCATTTTGGTTTTTGAAATATTCAATAAAACAAGAAACCACAAAATTGGTGAACTTGGCGATATTTTTTCCCAATATATTACATATCAAAATTCACAACATTTGTTTTTCAACATTCTATTTACACAACTATTCAAAAATGTCTACACCAAACCCACATTATCATTTCTTATAAAAAACTGTTAACAAAATTTTATAAATTTATTGAATACTATTATAATATATATATAATATATATAATATTATAAAACCTGGCGTTTAGTGAAATATTGACCAAGTTTCAGACTTCACAGATAATTGAGTGGAAAAATATGATATTGGATCATTATAGGTCATTTATATATAACGAATGACATAGTATACCGTAGTATAATTACGATTGAGGAAGACCAATTATAAGAGTTCATTATTTAAGATACCTAGAGTTATAATTATATATGATATGCCTATATGTGTCCAATATATAATTAATAATTACCAATAACTATCTTTTGGAATAATTCCTTACCCTAAGTATTTATTCATAGTAAATAAAATTAATTTAATAGAATATTATATATATATACATAAAGTATTATATTATATAATAGATAATTAGCATTAAATATATCAAATAAACAGCTAATTATATATTTGTGATGAAAGAATTCGACTGATTCCAAGATTTTGCTCTCAACTCGCTAACATGCCGATTCCGATGAGACCGAATATAAGCCCATTCAATAAAGGTTAGACACGATCCTGCTGATTCAACGAATTCCGATGCTAGCCAAGCACTTATAATATATATATCGCTCAGTGCGACATTAAAGAACACATCGAGATATTTCTCTGACAGACAGTTTCTGAGATGAAATCCTATCCGTATTTTTATTTTAGGAAGAATTAAATTGATGCAAAACCCAATTCTAAGAGTTCCCTTTCACTTCCACGGAAAAGGGGCGAGCTTAAATTATGCTCTACAAGCGACCTTAGAACCGTCTATAATATTGCATTGACACAGAGGTACGCTTTAGTACATCAGATATTGAATATCACCATATATAGTAGATTGCTCTTCCATATATATTTAATTACATGCGAGCTATTTTGAAAATAAATACATTGTGACTACATGGCATTTCACTACTTTTGACAATTATAACATTCGGCAATATTAACACTCATATCAATAGTGCTGATCGTTGTCGTCACTCTTGGAACGAGTTTTTTTCCTGCACTTTTGTTTTTGTAAAGTCATTTATTATTCTTATAAATTCCGAATATAATAGTATTGCTTTCAAAAACTAGAAGTTAAAGAACTAATATAATCAATTTCAAGTATACGCAACACAATGTTTTCACTCGACACTCAAATAAACATCTGTTGATAACACTTTGTGATGAGAGATATATTCACTAAAGAGATCGTTTTAATGTGTATTAGATGAGACAGTTTAAGGAAACTATCGAACATATATAATCAGTATTTTGCGCGCTCTAATGTATTTTCCTAGTAGCAACCAATAATTCTTGTGCAATCTTCGCACATCCATTGCTTAAGCATATCTTTTCTCTTAAACACTATCTTCTGTAATGTAATAAACACTCTTTTCATTCAATCCTCAAAGTGTAAGTAGTTAATTAATAAAGAGCGCGAGAGTAAGAATCAAATGATAATCAATGTAGTCGAGAGCACGAGAGAGATCTCATTGAGTCGAGTACAAAGATGAAATGCTTGTCTCATATTATCTGAGATCATGCTGATTACTCAGTGAATGACCTCACATTCCTTGCTACCAAATTCTTTCTTTATTATCTGGAACATCTGTGTATTATCAATGAGAGAACCTTGCACAATTGCCACCTTTCATTATTTGGTGATTGATGTGGAGAGCCTATTCCAGATAGCATTAGACTCTCTCACTTGAGTGAAATATAACTATGGCAAATAGAATCCTCTGTTTACAATTTAAAGCGTGGGTTATGGACTATAGTATAAATTTTTAAGTATTGAGAATAATGCAAGTTGACAAGAGACGTTGGAATTTTCTAAGTCATGTAGATTTGAATGATCACTTGCATACAAGTTATAATGGAGAGCCGATCTTTTTGATATAAAAATGTATGAAGAAACCATGAATATGAACTGTGGCAATCACAGCCTGTAGTTTCAACATTCTCTAGTACAAATATTCTGTGTGGCGCGTGTTGGATGAAAGTGAAAAGCTAGTTTTGATATTCCTTACGACTAGTTGCTGTTGACTCATGGCAATCTAGCTGTATGGCAGTACATGGATAAATGACAATTGAGAGACCGAACATTTCTTAGTATGCGTTCCAGATCTAATTCAATGCAGTATCATTCCGTCTTCTCATGAGCAGAGGAGAGGTCACTATATGAGAATCATCCAGAACACCTACTAAATCCTGTTGGCTAAGAGATGTTAGATAAATGTCAGAGTAAGATTTTCATTATTCTCTAATAAACCCTTGTACTCACTTGCAAGCCATTTATATGAATGCGTGTTTATATGCCTTATCTATATATCACAATTAGATATTTGATTACAGGAATCATTATGCATCTTCCTAAACATTATTTGAAAGACACCACTTAGTATTAGAATGCATTGTTTGAGATACGTGTATCAAGTGTGAATCACTCGAAAAGACACCTAGCATTATCTATTCAACGTTCTACATCCAAATTATTATTACAACAGCCTACAATATGTTCATAAATTATTAATCACACTGAGCTTACAGACGTGTTCGAGTTATAATGGGTGAATATAATAATTATTCATAAATCATTATTATCTTATGTACATGACTAACGAACATATGTCCAATATGTCTTGCCTCAACCATTCCGATGTATACAGAAAATCATAAACAGTATTATACGGTTTAATATTTACGTAGATATCTTAGAGTCTCTACAGTAAATGAGAAAGAATTAGTTTCTACGTCTCAATGTTTATACTTTAAGTATAATAGAATCAAGGGAATCACTGAATTAAAAATAACTAATTAAACGCATATAGACATATTCAAATATGTTCTATTGATATAATTTCAGTAATAGGATATCGGATAAAATATTAGATATATTCTATGATTGATATTACCAAAGAATTTGATCAAATAATCGGAGTAATTTAATTTTAGCCGATATCCGCGGAGGTTCCGACACCTGATGTGCGCTGGAGATTGCGACTGATGAAACAAGCCGATTGGCCTTTTTATGCACCTCAAGTGGGCATTATTGGTCGGGATAGGGTGCTGTGGAGCCGGAGACGTTTGTGAGGATTCTCGATAGACTGCGTCTCGGAGATATTCCGATATTAAATTACAGTCTGCATCATCCAATATATCTACCTTTAATTTAGTATATTGATCCTTTTTTGGTAATTTCTCTCATATCTATTCAATCATACGCGATAATAATATATAGGAGAGGATGACATATAGCTATATGTGTAGTGCATTTGTATTAGCTATTCACATCGATAAGGCACATAATCCGGTGATCGGGGATCGGCTAGATCTTTATTTTACGAAGATATAATTCTGAAAATGATATGTTCAGAATCTGGAGTAAATACGAGAGGCACAGTAATTGTTATTTATCTCGAGTATGACTATGTTGCGCGAGATCATGATTGGTGAATATCAGATCATCCGCTGAATATGATATTTTTTATTCGATCTTTAGTATGATATTATCATAGTAGAACGTGAATGAGTAGTTTAGAGAATGGATCGCCATATCACGCGAGTAGTGAATACTATTCTTGATCCATATATCATGTTTACACACTTCTCTAAGGTTTTTGCCTTGAGTATTTCTATATATAGAGTCGAGTATAAGTATAATATACTGGTATATAACTATTCTATTTTCACTTTCTCTCTATTAGTATATTACACATAATATATGACATGATTAGCACCTAGATATATATCCGTAGAGTATTCATAGTTATATCCTTTCATCAGATATTGGGATTACGATAAGAAATCAATAGCAGAACGCACTTTATATTGAACAATGAGTCTAGTGTCGATTCAGTGACTATTGCTACACTCAACTGATTCATTTGAAATATATAATGAATTATGAGCCTCATTTCTATACCTAAGAAAATTAGTGAGAACAGTGCACGATAATTATAATACACTTGAGTACAAAGCTCCTTGCGATAATAATAAAAAATTGGAGCCATTGAAAATTATATGCTATTTTTTCGATATTTCAACTTGTTAAACCACGTAAGTCGTGCACACAGAGACGCTCTACTCTTGATATATGCTTGTTGCTACTATCACATACTAGATGAAATATATTATATACAGTATATAGTTTAAGGAAAGGGTAAAATTATGAATTTTCCTCATAATCTAGTCTTTTCTTATATTATATCAACTTTCATTATATAAGACACAAGCTTAGTTCTCATAAGAATATGAGCTGCCCATCCTTAATATATTACGAATAAGGATGCCCAAAAAAAAGTCAGAGCATCTGAAAGCAAATATATCTATGATCTATATGGCAAACTCTAATCACTACCATCCAGGCTTCTTTGACACGATCAATCTTTCAAATCAGTGCAGCTCCCAATCTTGATACACCACAGAGAGTATCATATAAAAAAGATATATCAAATTAGCACAAACCTACAGTGTTATGTACAATTCTTATAATCAGCTCTAACAAGCCTCACGAGACGGCGTGTGAGCCGAAGATACATGAAGAATATCCAGGAATATGTCTTATACAGATATCCTAAGTGTAACCTGACATCAATAGTAGCAATAGTATTTCCATATGGATTATTACAAAACACTATGATGTATAGCCAACGCCAGGTAATCATATAATCTGCCTCTTAACTATATATATTGCAATTTTTGTATAAGCGGAATTGCTATATCAGACCGAGTACTACTACTATTACTCATAACTACTTAATGTTATATAACAGGTGATCATACTATGGCGTAAATTTCGTACCCAGTACTAGAAAAGAGAGAGTATTCTTATAAGAAGAGATATATATATAAATATATTGATTGAGAGTTCGGATACCATAATCTATAATTATTTTGTGCATATTGTTACATACTATGTAACACTGCAGTAATTGATATCGAGAGGCGAGCGGAGATGATCCATCACTCACTCGAGAAAATTCAAAGTTGTGAGAAAACGTAGATGAGTGCGAAATACAGCTAGTTTCTTCGCGTATAATATTAGAAGTGGAAATTTGTCAAGTTTCTTTTGAACAGAAGTCAGAAAAAGATAAATTTTATCAGGTATCAGTCTACAGTTTATTCAGCAGATAATTCATAACATATCGCTAATTCAGCTATTTAACTATACTGATAAAGAATTCTATCATGAGCATACACTATCTTGAGTCATACGCTTTAAACTACTATGGTTCCTTGAGGATGAAATATACGAATACAGAAAGTGGATATGATTATCTTAATGTCATATTGATTGTCTATATATTATTATTTTTTTGTTATTTTATTAATATGTATATAGTATATAAGCAGATTTCCGACTACTCTTAAACCAATCTTCGAGGATACTTCACATCTTATCAACAGAAATACGGGCGAAAAATGTGAATCCTGAAGATAATAGTTTCTTTAACTTCAGATATATGTAGAAAGCGGTTCACTTTCGAGATTTAACGAGAAAAGAACTTTAAAAACAGCAAAGAAAAGACACTCATTCCTAAGGAGAAAAACACACACATATTGAAAAAAATTGAAGATGTTATAAAAGTAGAAATTCGCCAATATAAAAAATATGAAACTTAAAAATTCAGAAAGTCCTTACAATGGTGGTCATCTGATAAAGGTACCTTTCCAGCATTTGGGTGTCCTTGCTAGTAAATATTTAAGCTCGCCCCCTTTTCCGTGGAAAGTGAAAGACTCTTCAGAATGGAGGAGTCAATTTATCTCCGCCCTAAAAAAAGTCGGAGCCGAGTGCATACTTCAAAAATCTAGGGATTTGAAAATGATTCAGATGTTTTGCACACTAACAATTTAAAAGTCATCTTTTGGAGAATCGAGGTAATAATAATTCGGAATCGGCACTTTGATGGATTTTTCTAGGAATCGGAAGCTGCATCGAGTGCGAGTGCTTGATTTTCACTAATCACATCATCAATATTCATGATGATAGCACCAGTGATCGGATCTTTGATCTTTATAATATATAATATATATATAAATATATATATATAATATATATATAATATTATATATATAATATATATAGCTAATATAATTACAAGTTTATTATTTAGATATACTATGTATATAATATATTTATCTAAATATAATTTATATAATTTTATTATAAAAAATAGCAATATATATTATTTATATGAAACATTGGTGACTTTATCGTTTTTAAGTTTTAAACAAGAATAGCATTTAATTAGATTATAAAATGCATGAATTTACAAATTCATAAAATTTCTTTTATGAAAATTATATTTATGAATATCAGAATAATTATTCTATCTTTATAAATCACAAATGTCAATATAGTAAATTGTATAGATTTTATAAAATATTTTATAGCGTATATGATCAATCATATACATAATGAGAACATTCTAATCTCACGTATGTTTTATAAGAATTCCATATATTGTGGTTGGATGGTTCAAGGACACTATTTTGACGTGGATGACTTTGAAGAAACAAAATTTATAAAATCTTTGAATTATAATTGGAAAAAACAAAACTGATTACGTAATATAATTATTTTCATTTATTGAAATATATTAATTCAAAGAGACCAATAATAGAATATATATGTCTTCGTATGACCACACCTTTATTCTAGAACACTTTCGTGTAAAAATTACTTGAGAAGAGTTTTATCTTCGAAAATAAAGTTCTTTTTGGCATTTACTACATCAAATTTGTCAAATTCAGTATTGCCCATGTAAGTCTATGAAACGAAATAAACAGAAATACATAGAATAATAGAGTTGATTCTCTTATTTAACTAAAAGTTCTCTTTTTGCGATTGATAGTAAATGTAAATCCGAGTACAGACTCCCCTTAAATATGAATTTGTAAATTAAATAAAAAAACCAATCATTGTTGCATATAAAATCATAGTTCAAATAAACTGATATCAACAATAAATAAAGAATTACATGATAAATAATTGATAACATTAGAGTGTATCTATAACATTCTTAACGAAATACTCCACAGAAAGGGAGTTTTTATATTCCCAACAGCAACTCAGTAGTTAAAAAAATAGCGAGAGAGACAATCATGTATAGATAATTAAAAATAAATTACTTAGTACTGCAGAACGCTTAATAATTAATTCAAAACTACAAATATATCGAAAGAATCATAGAATAAATCCATCTCTAATTCCATTTAGAGAAATATTTTTTCTAAACCATATTGAGACTTTTTATATAAAATTATTATCTTAATTAATTTGAGTAGATGAAGGTTTATTACACATTATAATATAATACTTGCACTATTAGCAACCAAGAGCTGTAAACCTTGTTCTATGTAAGTAAAACAGTATATAATAAATGCTTTATTTCTGCTTTTCAATATCATGTGTTTGACTTTGGATATTCATCAGTCTTATAGCTAGAATATATAGCTTGGTCTAATTAATAAGTCTCAGTTATTATAATTTATTAAAGTAACACCACACTGACCATAGATGTAAAAAAATTTATTTAACACCCCATTACATAAAAATCTAGAAATTTTCTAACCATATTTTGCGCGCTGGTAAAGTAGTTTTTCGAGGTTAAGGATGTATGTAGTATCTTAGTCTATACAGATTAAACAAACATTAAGATATATTTTAGTTGCACGATGAGAAATAAAACTATATTAGAGCAATGATGAGTTTTTTATTAAGTAGGGAAGCAAATAGGCTTCATTAGAATAAGGGCCAAATAGCCATATTTTAAATATCATAATTTAAGAAACCTCTGATGGTTGAGATCTCATTAAATATTTCCAAATTTATGACATTATATTCACCGGAAGATATTATGACCGCAACAGGAGTGAGGGAATGTGCGCATCCATGGTTGTCTCGTTCCATTTATTTCATTAGGTCACAGAAATAGTAGGTTAAATGGACTGTGGAAATATTTTTACTTGACGTTTTCGTTCAAGAAACGAATCCAATTTTTTATCAAAGAGTGAAAAGTCTTTACGATCGGAAAAAAACACAATCTATTTCAGCGAAATGAATTTTGAATTAGATCCATGATCACGCTCGTTCGCTATGCCAGCTAAATATATGAGAGCGATAACGGTTATATCTGATCTGTAGAGTCGCATCTAGCGCACAATGTTTACGTAATATGCATATATGACTAGCTACTAAACGGCACACAGAATAGAATTAAATGTTTTATTTTTCTATATCCTGTTATAGTTCGGTGCGTAATTTTCGCACTAAAATAATTGCGGGTGCCGCATAGACCAAATAAGTCACAACTGTCACACATATCAATAACATATACGCTGCTACTCTGCAACCTTGTCTACCGAACTAATTGCTCTGATCAGGTCATATGTGAGAGCGGCTCAGCAACAATATGCGAATCGCAGGTCGCCCATGCATGTATTATCATATTATATACTAATATATGTATATTATATATAATATATTATTATAATAAATTATCATATTATTATAATATTATTACATTTAATACTATCATATATATATATAACATATTATATATAATATATATATATATATAATATAAATATTAAAATATATATATAATATATTTAATATTATTATATATATTAATAATAATATATATATAGTATAATATATATATCCATATCTATATATATAACATGCAATATATTTATATTAAATATAATATTAATATTAATATAGATATAAATTAATAATATTATAATATAATAGTATAATATAATATATGATAGTATGACTATTAAAATTAGCTGCCAGATTTTCCGTTTCATTTCCGTAAACAACTTATCGTTAAATAAGTCCTGCTCGGAACAAGCCATAGGATTGCTGTCTGCTTATATTATGAGTTCTTATACGATCCACTCTTTCACTCTGTGAGCTGAGAGCTATAGACTGTGTACACACAACCGAATCTCACACATTGATGACCCAGAGGCTCGTCTTAACACGGTAAGATAGTATATCTTAAATATTGGGAACTAGAATAACTAACTATTTGAAACCTAGAGCGTATAGCGCCTATAAATTCTTCTTTCATGAATTCGATAATAAACAGACTTTATTTATTAGACTGGCCATGAAAAGCTTATAGTTTTATTATTAATAAACACTATGAGAATGAAATGATCCGCAAGAGACTCGATTTTGCCAAGGAACTGACAAGTCTTTGTCGAGTGGTTGCATTATTTAGAGCGAACATAATTAGACACACCTTCACAGTAACTCTTACTTTGCATCTTCTTAATGACTTGTCCTGTCTTTGTCAGGCTACTAGTATTTGCGACTGCCATTTTTTACTTTTTGTTGTTATAAATATTATATCTAAAATATTTTAGATAATCAATGTAAACTCAACATTAAAGAGGACATTGAGTTTGTTGTCACTCTATCACATATGAACTTGGGTATTTTAATCACGCGTTGTTACTTGTGTACTCTTTGTGATTATATATTATACTGAGATCTATTCTAGATATGTATTATTACACTTATTCATGGCTTTCTAAAGCCGTGTATTATTGTGTGCTTCCTAGATACTTAAATAATATGTAAATCTTTTTCACACAATCTCTATTTTTAAGAGAAATTAAATCATTATGCGCACTTATATGTTTTTTTTTCTTTGAGGTCAGGACGAAACGCTTGTTATAGGATACACAGTATTAAGAATACAGCTATATTTTAATATTCATTGTGAATAAGTCAGGCAAACTTACCACTAGAAAAAAAGGGCGTAACTGTTTTTATCTCCACATTTTCCAAGTGGCAAAAGTATGTAGATTCGTTATAATAGCTATAAGTAGATGCCGTTAGATTTCATAAATATATGACAATATGGAGAGTTCAAGCGATATTAGAGAGTTACTATTCTATTAATTATCCTGGTAAGAGCCTTTAAAATATATCTCAAGTCTAGTGAGAGTCTCTCTCTAAGCTGGAACCCAGTCTCGTGCCTGTATCTTCATGCCTTAATCCTTCTCTTCATATATCTAATTATTTTTACTTCTGTTGCGTTAGCGAGAGAATGTCGAAAAGCTATAATCACGAATTGGTAGAGGCAAAGACTATCATGACATGTATATTTTTCTAATTTCTAGTCTTCACCACTCTTTCTCACGTCTTCTCTTAGATCAGTAATAAGACCATTGGGCTATCATACTCTTTGATTTCCCTCTGTGGGATCATATACTAAGACTATGTTTATGTTAGAACGGCGAACCGCGGAGCGATGCATTATTTATTCTTCTTCCTCGGATTCTTGTTCTTCCGTTTCTTTGGATTCTTCTTCGGCTTTTCTTTGTACATACATTATATCTCTTAGCTTTATTCGTTCTCATCTCCCTGACTCAAATCATTTACTCTATTACAATTTGATAAGAGACACTATAATCAAACTACACAAAAATTAGAAATTTAGGAGGGACCTATTAGTAAGTCACATAATACGAAAATATATATATCATATCTTCGTTACGCTGTTTCAAAGATCATATTGATTACGTTCGTATTTCATGTTCATCCTATCACTTCACTACCTACTCAGAGAATATAACCTTCTAGCCAAATCAGGCACCTTCCTTTCTTTAAAACTCTACCCGACTCCTCTGTTCTTAAAGAGTCTTCGAATAATACAATATTTTACATAAACTATCACCAAAACAGCATCACAAGGTAGTCCCAAGAGGCAGAGCTTAGTAAATATTTCATTGAGAGTACTGTCTCGACCCCGAGTTCACGAGCATCAGGCTTAGCCATGTTAGCTCGAAGTCCTCACAAGCGCTTTAGTAAGACGTGCTGGATACACTATATGTAGTACGGGCATGAACTTTGCGGACACTTTCATGTGAAGACTACCGGCCTCACGGATGAGGTAGCATGGGACGCCTTCAGAGGGTTGTTCTTGAAGGGGGGGGAGGGGAGGCTGTGGTGGGGTAGGGGGGCGGCGCGCAGAGGCCTCCGCCGCACCGTCGCGCGCGGCCCCGGCCGAGAACCCAGGCCATGTTATGTGAGGCAGACCACCAGCGCGCTCCTGTGTCCCCCAGCACCGAGCCAAAAAATCAGCCGAAAACCGGGGTATGTTCGTGACTGGGTTGAACTGTAAATACACTTACATAATAAGGGTTAAATCAAATCAAAATAAAAAAATTTTTTAATTCCATTGATCCCCCCTTTGTTAATAAATTTTGATGCAAACAATGGAACCATAATCCTCTCCATTGTTGTTAATTTGGTATGTGTACGAGATTTGCAAATTATTTGTGCCTACCTATCTCTTTTCCCGCGAGTCCTTGTATTATACTCTCATTAGAATATATAGCACTCAATGAATCGAAAAGGAAATAAATAAGGCTAATTGTAAACAAATTCACCTGTAACATATTTCATTTCAAGCTCTAAAACATTGATTTTTGACGTTTTCTGAATCTATTTTCTTTTGTTTTATTGTTAATATATAATATATATATACTTATATATATATAATATATATAATATAATTTAGGCTATCTATCCATAGTATGGTACTATATATCCCGCTCATATATGATTATTAACTACCGAGAGTATTATTAATACTCACTATAATTATATAATTAAACCACATAAATTATAGCTATATCTATTTCGTATCATATAACATTAAATTATTTTTTTAGGGGATCTTCATTTTTTGGCTCTAAAGGAATATATTATATAGGATATTTATATATATATATATATATATATATATAAATATAGTACAATTATAAATGTCACCGTACTACTTTAGAGAAGTGAAATCCTCCTTGGATATCTTCCATAGTGTATTTGGGACATTTGAATTTACCTCATTTACGTCACTATATGAATAATTATCAATTTTATTACTAAAATGTAAACAAAAATTAAAAACATTGTTAAGAAGACATCTTTTTTATATTAATGAAGATGAAATTTTAAGAGGTAAATAGCCTCAATTTTCGTCCGCTGACACCGATGACTCATCACTCTTAGCAAGTGAGTAATTGATTTGTGTCTTAGTCTTGATCTTATCGATCAAGTTCAATCGTGAGGTTTTCTTAGTCTGCTATTTTTCTTCAAATGTGTTGTATTGTAGAATTAACTTAATTATTTGATGACTTTCAGGTTATTTACATTAGTTATATATCTTGAGATCACTTTCTTCACTCTGGCCATTTTGTATTTGCTTGTCATTATTTAATAAATGCAATTAAAGGATTTCACTGATGATCCTGTGATGCGAATGATGGTATCCAGATAGTATTAGAGTGTATCATTCCTCGGAGATCTATGCTTTATAGATGCTTGAAACTGAGTTAAGTGACACGATGTGTACGCCTCATCCACCTTTAGCATTTGTGGCTAATTATATTGGCTGTCGCTTGTTGCTAGTCAACCTGTGTTTGTTTTTCTTCTTTGCATCTTCGGTTCGACCTATATAGTGTTCCATTGCAATAATTGCAGAGCTATATATCAGCTTGGGATACTTTTTATTAATATCGTTTTGAGGGGTGTTTTGAGAATGTTGTGTAAGTGCTAGTAATTTGAGTGGATATGAAGGTAATATTTATTGGTAATATTTGTTTTAAGAATTGAGGAATTGGTAAAAAGGAGAGCTTCCAACACTGAGGGGGGAAAAGTGCTAGTATTGTTTTTTTCTTTGTTAAATGCTTTTGTATGAAAAATCTTCAGGATAAAGGATAAAGTGATTTGAAAGTATTGTGATGTATTTAGTTTCTTGTGCTATGAAGAGGGAGAAATAAATACGAAAGGCAACGGAAAACAGTAAAAATCGACAGAACAGCCTCATTTTTGTGATTGCCGTAGGGAAGATATGATTAGCCAAGTGTAATATATGTTTTAGTGTCGAAATGTTGGATTTCCTATATATAGAGTCATTAAATTGTACAATAAAATTGTTATAATACATAATGTGATTAAAGGTAATCGAGGGATAAGGGGAGATAGAGTGTTATGGAGGCATTTTTAAATCGTATATCTGAAATACTTGAGAGGATTGATATTAGTGAGTTAATTATTACGTAATTAGGAGACATCATTAGGGAATTGTTGTAATGAGTTAGAGGTAGAGGGAGACAAATAAATTGATCATATCTACATAATACTATAAATACCATAAAAATTCTAAAAAGTAAAAATAAGGGTGGGAGTAAAATATTGATGAAATAGTATTTATCGTTATCATAGTTATATCCATATATAGAGCAGCTTGTTGACGCCTTGGAATATTGGAGACAGGATATGTCCACATACTCAGCATACCTCGGCAAAGAGTATTTGTTTATTTGTAATATTTCCACAATGATAGGAAAGAAGATTTGTGCCGTGAGAAACACTCTGACTGGGAGAGAGCATTCACGACCACACCACGCATGATGAGGCACAAACACAGCTCTCCCCACTCCCGTTTTTCAAATGAATACTTAAGATTATCTTATAAATTGGCACATGTTAAATATAGCTCTCACTCATACAACATAACGTACTATTGTTTTTCTACTTTACATCTGCATATAGTATATACAACAAACTTATCGGCCTCGGAGTATAAAGCGGATGCTTCATCAGAGTCTCATCCATAGCCATTAGAATAACAATGTTATGCATGGATTATCTTAGAGCAGAATATTTTATCGATCATGACTTTACCCCACGCCTTAATTTAAACAATACTCACACGACGCTTATAGGCGGAGCCTTAAAGTAGTTGCAGTATAATGGCATTGCGAGTTGTGTATTCCTGACCTACCCTCCTAATACGAGCGCGAGGCAAACACGAATAAATTGGATGTTCCATGGTGAACTAAATTATTCATATCTGAGTCATCCTTCAGTTCCTGCGAAGAGCGCGTAGGCGTCGACCTCTAATCACAGATAAGATAATATACACTTGCCACCAACCCTCTACTCCCCTTCCCCGCCCATTACCTTTTAATAATCACATGGAATAACAATACTGACAATTACTATACCAGTATGGGCCTGATCAACACCAGAAAACATTCGCAGCCAAAACCGTATAATAAAGACACCTAGGTAATCAAATCATTTCCCCAACACAAGCCAATTTGATGCATGGTTCTCAGTCACTACTACTATTATATCTCACCATCCTTCTACCGGTTATAATGCTTTGCTTCTCACGCTCTACTCTGTCACTTAGCACAAAAAGTAAGATAGCATCCACAAAAACTTTTCACACAATCAACTATTACTACACTGACGTTCCATTCATCGACTGAAATATAAAGCGATTTATCATGACAAGACGTAAACAGAAGTCAGAGAACTTAATTAGTATACGCTCCTTTCCCCTGAAAAAATAGCAAATACCCCTCCATTTCTTACCAATCTCAAAAATTATACCATTATTAGTTCGTTAAACCCACAAAGGATAGTTTGTCACACCTAAATATTACCCTCATTCCATCAAACACACCATCACCGAATATTTTCTATACAGCGACATTCTCAAACCTCCCCTACAAATAGAGATATCTATCCACGCAAAGCTCTAATAATTAATCACATTCGACACCACTGCTAGACTTATCTTTTGCGAGATATAACAATGTTAATAGTACCGTCAGGTGTGAGATACTAATAGATTTGCCAAAGCAATATAAAATGCATATCTACTTATAATTACGAGAGTATATCGTAGCACATACGGACACCGATTAAGAAGTCATCATGCTTCATTGACCACCCATGCTAAGATTCGTTATAGAGTTATAAACACAGGCTTATCTTCTTATACGAGAATCTCAACAATATAAAGATGATCAGAAAATCAATCACACGAACTAACGACGGTAAAGGAGATCCTTTGGCAATCATACATTTGTTGATGTTAAAACCGAAATTCTCTCACGTTCTGCAGACAAGCGTATGAGAGGTCTAAGAAGATTTTACTCCGCAAAATGACTAATATCTGAAAAAATCAAAAAATATTAGTCAACACAACGAACCTATCTAACATGGAATAACAATCACTTGAACACACTTGAACTGATGAAGATCAAAAAGGAAATCCCATCGCAGTCCTAGCCTCCATAATATGGTCTCTGAGTCTAGTTAGTCGGACGAAAAATTAGCTTTCATTTTAAAATTGTATTTCAACAAAGAAAAAAAATGTGTCTTTAACTAATGGTTTTTTAATTGTGTACCATTTAGTATAAAATGTAAGTGACAGTAAAAGCATAATACTAAAAAAAAGATCCAAGGGCTTCCTCTCTAAAGTAAATATTTCACTACGACCAATTCAAGTTACTTAAATATATTATATATATTAATATAATATAATAATATATATATCTATATAATATATAATATATAATATTATATATATAAGGTCTTATGGTAATTATTTACTTTATCAGATAGGTAGAGTATTAATATTTATATATTATTTCTTAATATATATAGCTGCATCAGTTATTCAACTTATTCTCAATATATTTATTACATTTTTTAGTAGTACTTTACTAGAAAATCAATTATTTTCTAAAAATTGCTTTTTATTAAAGTGAATTTATTTTATAATTGAATTTATTTATAAAGAGTATTCTCTCTTTATTTTATCTTTCTTTAAATAAAATGATAACAATTAATTGAATCTAATACTATTTGAAAGAAGAATGAAAATCCTTCCTTTGTCACCTAACATATAAATTAATCGAATCTAAAGTTTAAGACTGCAAGTGCTTTTGAGACTTACATTAAACTTTTTAAATTGTATTATGTCAACATCATCCCGGCTCCTCAGTAGTCTTCCTGTTCCTCTCAAGACCGCTCGAACATGCCCGGCCTCCCGCTGCTAGAATTGTAAAGTAGCTAGTCCCCGAATGCACGCGAGGAACCACAAGGTCCCCGCCCGCAGCGATGACATCACGCTGGTAGCCCCTCCGGTTCGACGCTCCCTATCAACGGAGCCCAGTAGAAATCCTCCTAACGATATCTAAAAGAGTCTTTCTGATCTTTCCTAGAGATAGTTGAAGCTATGAAATTCTGGGGTCAATCCACAAATCGCACACTTCTCGTCTTTTTATACTGAGCCACACAAGAACAAGTTTTTCTTTAAATAAAAATTAGAGAATTCCATTGTGATAAGGGGAATCCGTCCACGAGGATGATAATAATGCATAAAGAATTACTCGATACGAGATGATTACTCACATATTTAAAAAATATCATATCGGCATACGAGGATTATGATGCCAATACGCCAGAAAAAAATTTATTTCGGATATTCCTGCGCATATATCGAATAGTATCATAACTGTATAATTCTCATTGATATTCTATAGATATATCATTCTTTCGTGAGTAT
>JABUQX010045381.1:0-2500 GCA_015478945.1 Trachelipus rathkii | reverse complement strand
TTTCATATTCTCAACCTCTAACTCATTCTTCGGATTTTACTCAGTCAAATAAATGGAGCCGGAGTCGCAGTCGTATCCTGGGTATAATTTTTTTTCAGGAAATAATTTTTTTAGATGAAAAATTTATTGCCAGAAGATGTGCTGAACAGTTTTCAAATAGTACAGAATCCTTAGTCGGATCATGATCCGGATCCGAAGTCAGAGCCGAAGTCGAAGCCGGAGCCGGAGCCGGGGTATGATTTTTTTCGAAGAATATTTTTTTAGAAGATCTGCTGAACAATTTCAAATAGTGGAGAAACCTTATTCGGATCCGGAGCTGAAGTTGGACCCGAAGCCGGAGCCGGAGCCGGAGACTGGGTATAATTTTTTCAAAATATATATTTTTAGGTGAAAAATTTAATGCCAGAAGACGTACTGAACAATTTTCAAATAGTGCAGAAACCTTAGCCAGATCCGGAGCCGAAGGTAAAGTCGGAGCCAGAGCAGGAGCCGGAGCTGGAGTCGGAGCCGGAGCCTGGGTATGAATTTTTTTCAAAAAATATTTTTTAGGTGAAAAATTTAATGCCAGAAGACGTACTGAACAATATTAAAATAGTGCAAAATCCTTAGTCGGATCCGGATCCGGAGTCGGAGCCGGAGTCAAAGTCGGAGCCGAAGTCAGAGCCGGTGCCGTAGTTTGATTTTTTTTCGGAAAATTTTTTTAGGTGAAAAATTTATTGCCAGAAGTGCTGAACAATTTTCAAATAGTGCAGAAACCTTAGTTGGATCCGGATCCGGAGCTGGAGCCGGATTCTGAGTATAAATTTTTTTCAAGAAAAATTTTTTTAGTTGAAAAATTTGTTGCCAGAAGACATGCTGAACAGGTTTCAGATAGTGCAGAATCCTTAGTCGGATCCGGATCCGGAGTCGGAGCCGGAGTCGAAGTCGAAGCCAGAGTCAGAGCCGGTGCAAAAGTATAATTTTTTTTTCGAAGAATATTTTTTTAGGTGAAAAATTTATTGCCAGAAGTCGTGCTAACAATTTTCAAATAGTGCAGAAACCTTAGTCAGATCCGGAGCCGAAGGTGAAGTCGGAGCCGGAGCCGGAGCCTGTGTATGAATTTTTTCAAAAAAAATTTTTTTAGGTGAAAAATTTAATGCCAGAAGACTCACTGAACAATTTTCAAATAGTGCAGAAACCTTAGTCGGGTCCGGATCCGGATCCGGATCCTGGGTATAAATTTTTTCAAGAAATAATTTTCTTAGATGAAAAATTAATTGCCAGAAGACTTGCTGAACAATTTTCAAATAGTGCAGAATCCTTAGTCGGATCCGGATTCGGAGTTGGAGCCTGAGCCTGAGCCGGAGCCGGAGCCGGAGCCGGAGCCGGAGCCGGAGCCGGAGCCGGAGCCGGAGCCGGAGCCGGAGCCGGAGCCAGAGTATGATTTTTTTCGAAAAATATTTTTCTAGGGGAAAATTTTATTGATAGAAGAAGTGCTGAACAATTTTTAAATAGTTCAGAAACCTTAGTCGGATCCGGAGCCGAAGCCGAAGCCGAAGTCTGAGCCGGAGCCGGAGCCGGAGCCGGAGACGGAGCCGGAGCCGGAGTCGGAGCCGGAGCCGGAGCTGGATCCTGGGTATGAATTTTTTTAAAAATATTTTTCAGGTAAAAAATTTATTGCCAGAAGACGTACTGAACAATTTTCAAATAGTTCAGAAACCTTAGTCAGATCCGGAGCCGAAAGGGAAGTTGGAGCCGGAGCAGGAGCCGGAGCTGGAGTCGGAGCCGGATCCGGAGCCAGAGCCAGAGAATGGGTATGAATTTTTTTTTTAAAAAAAAGATTTTTTAGGTGAAAAATTTAATGCCAGAAAACGTACTGAACAAATTTCAAATAGTGCAGAAACCTTAGTCTGGTCCGGATCCGGTTCTGGTTTCAGATTCGGAGCCGGATCCTGGGTAAAATTTTTTCAAGAGATAATTTTCTTAGATGAAAAATTTATTCCAGAAGACTTGCTGAACAATTTTCAAATAGTGCAGAATCTTTAATCGGATCCGGATTCGGTGTTGAGCCGGAGTCGAAGTCGGAGCTGGAGTCAAATTCGGAGCCGGAGTATGATTTTTTTCAAAAAAAAATTTTTTTTTTGTGAAAAATTTATTGATAGAAGACGTGTTGAACAATTTGCTAATAACAATATGCTAATAACATATTTGGAATCAGCGTATGAATTTTTTTTTATATTATTAGGGGGCTCGAGCCGACGGTGGGAAAGAGGGTGGGACGAAGTCCCCCTCGTCGTCCCCCAGGAGGCCGAGAGACCCCGACTCTTTGCATCTTTGCGGTTTACTCTAGGGTTTTCTTTTAGTTTAAAAAAAAAAAATCTTTTTTTTTCATACAAATTTCATACGCTGAATCCATATATGTTATTAGTTTTCTTGTACTTATCGTACAATCATTTTTCATACAAATTTCTTACGCTGATTCCATATATGTTTTAGTTTCTTGTAACCTATCTTAATTTTT